>CM030358.1:33885131-34099321 GCA_017893485.1 Hemerocallis citrina
TAATATTTGGTGGATTATAAAGTGGGTATTTTGTGCGAAAAACAAATGAATAAAATGCTATTACTATATATATAACACGGCTTGTTGCAAAAGGTGTTACCCAAATGCCTGGTGTTGATTATGAAGAGAAATATTTTCTTGTGGTGGATATAATAAGTCTGGCAGTACATGAATATTTGAAAATGTGCCTCATAGATGTGATCACATATTATCTGTATGGTTTGTATTACCATGACATAAATATGAAAACTATATGAAGGATTTAAAGTGCCAGAAGCACATAATAACTATTCCCAGGAAGTTTAATCAATAAAGTGAAACAAAGCTTTGTATGGATTAAAACAATCAGAATAAATGTGATATAACCATCTTAGTGAGTTTTCGATAAAGGAGACCATAATAATGGTCATATAAGCTCACATATATTTATTAAATATTCAAGGTCAAAGTCTGTTGGAACTCCTGAAGAGTTGTACAATCCGTGCAATGTTTAAAGAAATATATTAAGACGAAAAGACCTTGGATAAGCAAATTTCTTGTTTTGTCATCATTTTTGTTTTCAGGGTTTTCAAATTAAACATTTGAAATGTAAGAATTTCCTACATTTTTCTAGTTATTTAGAAAATTGTTTTAAAATATATATATATATATATATATATATATATATTATGGATAATACTCATTTATTAAATTTCCAAATCGCCATGAGGGCATTAGAATTGCTTGGTCCTGGAGTACCATTTCTTAGTGCAATGGAAGCATTAATATATCTTATCAATAATAAATATTATGATATACCTTATGCGGTTGGTTTACTAGTAAGATGAAGTTCCTCACCAACTCGAAGTCATTGGACTGGTATGAAAGATAACTTCAAGGGACCATGGATATGGGATTATATTATTCTAATTTGTCCATATCAGTTTTGATTGGTTATGCAAATGTAGAGTATTTATCATATCATTATAAAGCCAGATATCAATCAAGAGATATTGGCTCCATGCGAGGCAAGTCATAGATGTGTTTGTTTGATCTGTTAACTTCTTAATATATTTGGAGAACGTGTCATCCTCAATCGATCAAGAAGTACTCACAACGTTATTTGAAGATAATACAGCTTTAAAGCTCAATAAAAGGAGGGTTACATCAAAGGCGATCAGCCGAAACATATTTCACCAGAAATTCTTCTTCACTCATGTTTCAATTAAAATGGTGAAATCATTGTTAACCAAATAAAATCAAGTGACAATCCAGAAGATTGCTTGCTATGACCCTATCACCCCAACTTTTGGAAAGGATGGTAGAATTGATCGAGATTCGAGATACGACTTTTGAAAGTCCTAATCGGGTGATCTCGTCAGGGGGAGAGATGATATGCGTTGGACTCTTTTTCCCTTCACCAAGTTTTGTCCCAATAGGTTTTCTTGGTAAGGTTTTTAACGAGGTAGCATCTTCATTGCATATCATTGTACTCTTTTTCTTTCACTAGGGGTTTTCCCATTTGGGTTTTATCTAGTAAGGTTTTAACGAGGCATATTCTTATTTACATTCAATAGACATTCAAGGGGGAGTGTTATAAATAAATTATTAAGTGTGAATTGTCTATTGAACTCCCCCCACTCATTCCACATTCTCCACCACCACCACTACATTCATTCATATTTATTCATATGTAATAATTATGTGATTGTCTCTTTGTATTCTTTGTAAGCCTATAAATAGGCAATTGGGTGAATCATTTGTAGATACATGAGAAACCTATGAATGAGAATAATCTTCTTTCCTCTCGTCTCTATTTCCTTTGTTTATTGTTTCTATTATTTTACAATAGTGTTAGTTTTTTTCAAATTTTTTATGAAGGATAGTTTCGTAATTGCATGTCTATCAGGTAACGCACATTTCGCACTCACTTCTTATTGGCATTCATTTTCTATGGAAAAATAAAATCTATAACTAGAATATATATGATATGCTATAGAGGAAGAGTCGTAGTGGTAGGATATTCTTATAAACAACGTGACAGATTTACTCTATGTGATATCATATATACATATACTAGATTTGCCCGTGGGCACGTGCCTACGGCACTATTCTAAAAATCGATCTAGGCGGCCGCCTAAGCGGTGCCTAGGCGCTAGGCGGTCCCCAGGCGACTCGCCTAGGCCCTAGGCATTTGAAAAAATCGGTTTGGCCTATTGAACGGGTCCAGACGGGTCTAGGCGGGTCTAGGCGGGTCTGGGCGGCCTAGACGGACCCAGATCATAAAATAAAGCTTAACCCGATCTGACCCAATCCGGACCCGTTTAAAAATAATTTTCGGGGGTAGAAGGAGTTAGAGACTTGGTTCATATTAGTAGTAGTAGTAGTAGTAATAGTTCTTAGGTGGTGTTTTTTACTTGTAGTAGCAGGTGTGGTCTGGGTGTTGTTTTCATCTTGAGGATTTAGCGTTATTGTTCTGATATCAACTTATCAATGAAACAGAATGACAACAATCTTCCTATATTCAAAAATATATATACTTATATAGCTACTACATATTTAGACAATCATGAGATTAGGAAGAGATGGCTTTTTTAATTTTTCCTTAAAATTGTTTTCATAGAAGAACACACAACCTAACATTACAAATTGTAAGTTAGAGTTCACTGAAAATTACTAGTACAACACTGTTTACCTCCAAAATATCAAATCTACTGATGCTTTGGTTATGAAAAGATAAGTCAATCCATATTTCAAAAGAGATAGACTAGAACTAGTATAATAATTTATTTTCTTGATACATCAAATTAAGATATTAAAAATTCTGATGGGAAACAATACCTTATCCTGACAAATCATTGATCTACCCAAATCTGTTACCAAAACCAACACCTTGATACAATTGTGCCTTTTAGACTATCTAAAGCTCATCTTGTAATAGCAAGGAGAAAAACCAAGAGTGGAGCAATAAAGAGCATGATAATGCATGATGGAACAATAAAACAAAACCAACTGATAAATTGGGGCAAAAATAAACTAAACTAAAATAAATAAATAAATAAATAAATAGCGCCTAGCGCCTATCGCCTAGCCGCCTAGGCCCCGCTTACAAAGTCTAGGCGCTAGGCCCCAATGGCCGCCCGACTACCGCCTAGTGGTTTTTAGAACACTGGCCTACGACACGTCTTTGGAACGATACAACATATGAAAGTCTTGTAAACAGTATAACAACAATTATGTAGCTCAAGTTTAAATAGTAAAACAATAATTACTTGTAAATAGAAGTCCATGTTTCCATTAGTATATGTTAAATGGGGGGTGTAAAATCCAACTTCTTAGAACTTTGAGTGTGGAAAATGATGAAATTTAACTGTTGATAAGATATTTGCTATTTTTCAATGTAACATGAGCAATAAAAAAATGCATAAAAAATATGTAAATTTACAAACTTGAAATTTGAAAATATAAATTTATGAGTAAATAGAGAGAGAATGAGAGAGAGAAATAGAGAGAGAGAGAGAGAGAGAGAGAGAGAGAGAAATAAATAAATAAATAAGTTGTTTTTGGGGGGATTTGAATTTGCGTTTTGGGGGGAAACTTTTGGGGGGAAACTTTTGGGCGTGAAAATATGTTTTGTGATGTTAGATTTGGACCACTGATTTCAATCCTACTGAATGAGAGCCACTTGATAGATTTCTTTGTGTTTTATTATATAGATACTAGGTTTGTCCGTGGACATGTGCCTACGGCACGTTTCCGTGAACGATGCAGCGTATAAAAATCCCTGTAAAAAGATATATATATATATGTGTGTGTGTGTGTGTGTGTGTGTGTGTGCACGTTTTCGTGAAGAATGATTAATATAGATGTGTATTTGGCAGTAGACATTGATGTATTATGAATTAAGTTATTTATTGGTTTATATCTTGCAGGATCATTTGTCAGAAGCTCGAGATGAAAAAAGTGTATTGTGAATCTACAACAATAGTGGATCGAAATCAGTTGATATGTGTGACTTAAACATAAGAGATTTCGTATTTGATTTGCAGCCTGTCATAAGTAGCAATTCAGTTGCTAATGTAGTTATCGCCTCAAACCGCATGAATTAATTCCCCATTGTCATATTTTCATGTAGTTAACGATGTATAATTTAAAAAGAGGTTAAAAGAGAGAGAGAGAGAGAGAGAGAGAGAGAGCTTGTTGTGATATACATGTGAAGATATTTTGTTAAATGTGAACAAGTACAATTACATGGAAGATTGCACTGTGTAAAGTAAAACATTTTCTTACTTTAAATTTACAGTTTAAACCCTTACTAAATTTAATTAACTTGGAACATCCTATAAACAAAATCTGCCACAGGCATACATTCAATTCGAATAACACCTTGCACATCTTATAAACTTGGTACCTAGTTTTCAGCTATGATTATGTCGTATATGTTTGTGCATGAACAGAGTCAATACCCACTAAGAATCAAAATCTCCAAATGCGTGTAAACTCAGATCAGGTTATTAGATATATCTAGAAAGATAAAAGATGATCACATCATATATTAGGGTAACTACCTAAATCAACAACAACGATTTCAACATTGTATATTACATCAAGAGGATGATCAAAGTTTTGCAATTTATTTTTAAAAACTATTACAGTAACTGTCAACTAATGGTTTGCAATTACAAAAACATAGTTTGCTGCCACTTGATGTTGTGCACGGTTAGCCTCTAATTGACCGCAACTTAACTATTCTATATACAAGATGACAAATATGGAATTCGAAGAAAAAAGTAGTAGGCTCCATCAATTTTATCACTTTTATCAATAAATCTACAAACATACCCAAGACACAAATTTCAGTAACTTAATTATCCCCCTCAAACTTATAGCAACCAATAAGCCAACCTTGTGATTAGAGAGATTTTTTTTCTCCTTTTGAACCACATCCGATTCAATAACTTCAATTATTCACTGCAAACTGAAGTTATCTAAATCCTTTCTCCTACCTTGAAACAAAAGAAGTGAGAAATACTCAATCATGAAGCTGAAATTCTCAACCTTCTACACTCAATCTATTCCAATTCACTCCTTGGAGCTGAAAACAATAACAACCATACAATCAAAAATACAAAATTTAATTACAACCCATAAATGAAAATTTTCATACAACCACCAAAATCATTTCTTCCACCTCCCGTTAAATTTATATGCAATACCATCTGGTTAGTGACTACACAATAAGTTATAAAAAATAATTAGAATGTCTTAAAATAATTACATACTAAAACAATTAGGGTGGTTTGGTTGGTTATAAAAAAATGAAGAGAGGGAAAAGCACGGTAGCGAAAGCAATTCCCTGGATTTGATTTCTTGAAAGTAGTTTGGTTGAATATTGGTTTACTATAGCAATAATTAAATGTTAGCTTTGTTTTTGTTTTAAATGAAATTAATCCAAAATTAAGCTTAATTAGATGGAATATATATAAATGTTATGTAGATCGTATTTACGGTATTTTTAGCATACATAACAACCTAGTATATATTACATATCCCGATATATCTCCCTATATATTCCAGTATATACAAAAATTCATAGGTCGACACGACATCGGCATCCAACATTTAAAACATTGCCCTCACCACAATTCTTCCATCTTCCTCTTCTCATCCTGTCTTTAAACTAAATAACATCAAAAACATGATTCATATCAACTTAGACCATGATAATTTCATCCTATGGCAGACCATAGTCAACCGACTCAACCCTATTCTCAATAGTCATGATGTTCTTGCATGTTAATGGGACTTTTGATGGGAGTGATAAATTTGTCCCAAATCATGCAATTGTTACTTGGAAATGAGTTGATGATCATGTTTGTCTCCTGGAGCAATGCTACTCTTTCAAATGATATTTTGAAACAAATCCTGAAGCCATACCAATCCCTCATAGCCCGTGAAACACAGCTTGAGTTGCCACTGAATCTCTGTTTTAGGTTGAAGATGCAATTCGAAAATTTAATGAAGACTGATCAATTGATCAATCAATGTCGACTTATTTGCAGTCAATCAAATCAGTTTCGGATTCCTTAACAGCCATTCCTCTATCTGATGATGATCTTGTCTTGCAAGTCTTGAATAGTCTCCCGCAAGAGTATCAAACTTTCATTACAACTTTAACGACTCATCCTCACTCCCTAAGTTTGTTAAACTTCGTCCTCCCCTACCTGATCAAGAATAGGAGGAAGATGAGAAGTCGGCTACCCTAACTCCTCTAGATATCATTGCTTACATATACACATCACAAATATATAATTTGACATATCTGTCCTTCCACACTATACATATATAGTATTTAGGAGTTAGGTACAGGACCATACTATCTAGTTTCTCTCTCATCAAACCATTTAATATTCATATCAGTTCATTTACTCCTTTATTTACATAGGAATCATTTCAGATGCGGAAATGTGCAAGGGAATCTACGATTCTCTTGTGTGTGACTTCGTTTGGTTAAACAAATACTTCTAATACCATTTTTAAATGCTACCTATTTGCATCTTTAAATAATAGCACCTTCCCAACCAAATACTAATATTCGAAATGTGTATACACATATAACACTGTTAAATAGGCAATTACTGATTCACATGTATTCATTAATCCCTAACTTTGGCAACTCTTATACTAAAATGCTTAACATCGATACCAAGGGATAATGTCTCTAAACGGTATAAGGCTATCCCCATTATTTGAGTATAAGAAAGTTAAGCTCTCTGGTAGGATCTATCCTATCCAAGACTCAAATATATTTCATACCGCTCTTCTGCATCCAGCCTACGCCTACTAAAACCAGTAGGGTAAAACACAAGCTCATTTATACTTATACTTGGACTTATAAATCAATCAATCTGCAAAAAAGAATAAAAATCAAGAAGACAGAGAGAAGAAGTGGGGCTCACCCTAGCGGAAGAAGAGGAGGAGCTCGGTGGATTAGGCGGTGGAGAAGAAGAAAAGGAGGATATGGCAGATTCAGCATAAGCGGAAGAAAGAGAGGAGTCGCGATGGGCGGAGGAGGCTCGGATCGTCTGAGCGGCGAGCGACGGCGGTGGCCCCGACGAATCTGCGGCACCCTGTCTAAGCGGCGAGCGACGGCGGAGGAGGAGGCTCGGATTGTCTGAGGTCTTGGAAGGTGGAGGATGTAAGGTTTCCCTGCCTTCTCTGGTACGCCATCGCAGAAGGCGCGGGAAGCTGGAGTTGAGATCAGAATGGAACTAATCGGAATAGTGTGGAGATCAAAATTGATTTGGGGGAGAAAAGGGAGAAATAGAGTGGAGTTTTATTAGATCTGGACAGATTAGATCTGGACCATTGAATTTGAGTTTTGGGTTTGAAATTTTTTTTTGGGGGGGTGGGGGGGGGGATTGTGTTTTGTGATGTTAGATCTGGACCTTTGATTTTGGGGAAATTGAAGGAGAGCCACTTGATAGCTTTCTTTGTGTTTTATTATATATACATATATATATATATATATATATATATATATATATATATATATATATATAATAAAATACAAAGAAAGCTATCAAGTGGCTTTCATTCAATATGGTTGAAATCAATGGTCCAGATCTAACCTCACAAAACATATTTTTCCACCCAAAAGTTTCCCCCCAAAACTCAAATTCAAATCAACCTAAAACAACTCCTCTCTCTCTCTCTCTCTCTCTCTCTCTCTCTCTCTCTCTCTCTCTCTCTCTCTCTCTATATATATATATATATATATATATATATATATATATATATATATATATTTACTCAGAAATTTATATTTTCAGATTTCAGGTTAGTAGATTTTCAGATTTTTTATGCATTTTTTATTGCTCATGTTACATTGAAAGTAGAAAATATTTCATCAACAATTAAATTTCATCATTTTCCACACTCAAAGTTCTAAGAAGCAGAATTTTTCACCCCCATTTATAATTATTTTTCAACATATACCAATGAAAACATGGACTTTTATTTACAACTAATTATTGTTTTACTATTCAAACTTGATCTACATAATTGTTGTTTTACTATTTACAAGACTTTCATATGTTGTATCGTTCCGAAGACGTGCCGTAGGCACGTGCCCACGAGCAAAAAATAAAATAAAATAAAATAAAATAATATATATATATATATATATATATACTGATGTGGATAAATAATCCAGCACAAGCAGAGCCTTATGATCCCCTCTAAATCCGCTCATCCCTGATGATCAGGCTTGTGGATCCAATGGGCCTTCCATTGGCTTAGGCCCACGGAGAATCGGATCAACCTGGCCCATTAGGGTTAAGGCAACCATTCTTTCTGCATATAAATACCAAGCCCCTCCTTCTCTGCAGAGGTAATGAACTTTTCTCCACCTGAACCCTAGCTTTCATTTATCTCAGTGACTGACTAGATCTTCGGAGGGCTTGTCACCGGAACCACCCCCGATGTCTCTGAGCGTTTTGCAGGTACTCATGGAAACCAGGTACCAGATGCGCCACATTTCCTGATCATCACCAAATCCTCATCTCAGATCGAGATCTGTGGCTGATCTGTCTCTGATCTGTCACTTCCACTATAAATAACAAGAACTCACACTTGTGCCCCTATACTTAAAATAGCAGCATCAGGTTGGCTCCATCTGGGGCAATAGACAAACTGATTCAATCCCAGGCTCGGATCCCACCCTGAGACCGTACCCTTCCATGGCAGCAAAGGCCAAGAAAGCGCCAACAGCGGGAGGTCAAGCTGACGCTCCTCATCACTCATAGTCACAGGGTCATGCAATCACGCAGGGGTCCCGAAGGCAACGAGCTGAGGGTCAGTCGGAGCCCATCCGAGCACTTCACGCTCGGTCACCGACGACCTTCGGTACGTCCTCAATAATCGACAACCCGCGGTTGACCTCTGACATCAGCTCAGCCAATCGAGGAGAGAGGCTGCACCCTCGAACCAGGCTCCGAACCACAGCATCGGTCGTCTCACGACCGAGAGCACAAGCGCACCCCCTTTCCGATGGATTACCTGCCCCCTCGTTGTCAAGGCGAACAGGCCCCGGTCTCGAGGGTCGAGTTTTGAAACTTCCCGAACAAGGTCCTACAGGCTCTCCGAGGCAGCCCCAAAACCGAGCGTCCAAACAACGACCCTCACCAGGAGGAAGCCAAGGGTAGTGAATCCCATGGCTCAACGCGGTCGGTGAGATGCGAGGAGGCCGTCCTTTAACTCCTTCAGGAAATGGATAATCATCTTGCTCGGATCGGCGATGGCGGGCCACAATCGAACCGAGGGTTTCAACCTAACTGACCCCTATTTTTCGCGACCATACTCGACGCAGAAATCCCGAAGAACTTCAGACCCCCTCAGTTCGAGACATACAGCGGAGAGTCTGATCTTGCTGATCACATGGAAGAGTTCAAAACCCTCATGATGATTCACAGCATCTCGGATCCTTTCCTTTGTCGTGCATTCTCACCCACTTTATGCGGCCTAGCACGGGAATGGTTCTCAAAACTCTCTACCTGCTTGATCTACTCGTTCGAACAGCTCGAGGCGAGCTTCCTCGCCCACTTCATGACCAGCCGGAAAGCCGAGAAAACAAGTGTGTCCCTCCTGGACCTCAAACAGAAGGAAGGAGAGTCCCTTTGGGACTTTGTTCGGAGGTTCACTACCGAGGCCATGGCAGTTTCTTATCTTAACTCTGGCATTGCATCTGCGACCTTCCGGCACAATGTTCGTCATGTCTAGCTGAAGGAATCCCTGGCAAAGAAGCTGCCAGGGATTCCTTCCGAGCCGAGGAGGCTCTGCACCATGGAGGCAGAAAGAAGTCTCCACCAAGGGAAAGAGAAAAGTTGATGACTCTGAGCCCCTGAAGAAGGCCCAGAAAGATCCCTTTGGTCAGAAATGACCTCCGCCTATCCCCCGCTTTGAGAGATTCACTCCCCTAACTCAGAGCGTATCCGCCATCCTCATGGAGATCAAGGACAAGGGGATGGTCGGCCATCCTCCCCGAGCGAACAACAAGAAGCTGAGGGACAAAAGGTTCTATTATCGATTCCATCAGGACCATGGGCACGAAACTGATAGTTTTCGCACTCTCAAAGACGAAATCGAGGCACTCATACAAAGGGGATATCTAAGGGAGTTCACTCGAACTGGCCTAAGGGACCGGAGAACTTTGCCCCCTCCTCGGGCATCTGGCAGGGGTCGGGAAGCAGAACCCGAACCAGATGGGGTCGAGGGGCAAGCCATTCTTCACTATGTCCATGGAGGACCCATAGGGGGAGAATCCAGTACCTCACGCAAGGCATTTGTATGCGAGGTTAACTTCATTCACAACTACACGCCCCCCATGGACCAAGCGGTGTCGGTCTCATTCTCCAACGAAGATATGGAAGGTGTCTGGCTCCCTCACTGCGATGCTCTAGTGATCAGCCTCGGCATCACTAATCACGAGGTCCGCCGAATCCTAGTTGACATTGGAAATTCTGTCAATATCCTGATCTAGGAGGCATTCGAAAAGCTCAAACTCTCTCACGAGAGAATGAAGCCGATCGGGTATACACTTCATGGGTTCTCGAGCATCCTGTCCAAATTGAGGGAATTCTCACTCTCGACGTGACAGCCAGAACGGCCCCTACCATCCAAACTGAGGCGATGGACTTCATGGTGGTCAAGTCAAGGCTGCCTATAACGCTATCCTGGGTAGACCCGGCCTCTGCTCCCTACATGCGGTACCCTCCGCCTATCACCTAAAGCTTATGTTTCCTACTAATTGCGGGGTCAGCAGTGTCTGAGGTAATCAGAAGTCCGCTCGTGCATGCTATATGGCTACCGTGGGGGTAGGTCTTCCCCCTTGACATAGTGGAACTCCCATCTGGCAGAGGCCATTTGCATGCGGAGCCCATCGACAAGTTGGAAGAGATCCCCTTCTACAAGGGGGACAAATCCAAACGGTTCCAAGTCAGTCAGTCTTTCGCTCCGGACCTAAAGCTCGATATTATCAAATGCATCTATCGAAATGTCAATCTTTTCGCTTGGACACCCTCCGACATGTCATGGATTTCCGAAAAACTCATTATGCACAAACTGAGCATCCACCCGGACACCAAACCGGTTCAGTAGAAGTGGCGTAAGTTCGCTCCCGACAGACAACAGGCCGTGAAGGAAGAAGTGGACAAGCTCCTCTCAGCATGCTTCATACAAGAAGACTACTACCCTCAGTGGCTGGCAAATGTTGTAATGGTAAAGAAACCGAGTGGCAAGTGGAAGATCTGCATAGACTTCGCAGACCTCGACAAGGCATGTCCCAAAGACCCATTTCCGCTACCTAGCATCGACACCCCGATAGATGCAAGCTCGGGTCATGAGCTACTGAGTTTCATGGATGTCTTCTCTGGTTACAACCAGATCATAATGTTCCCCCCAGAAATTTCCAAGAATGTCTTCGCGACAGACCAAGGTTTCTATTGTTACAAGGTCATGCCCTTCGGGCTGAAGAACTCTGGTGCCACATACCAAAGGCTCGTCAACTAGGTCTTCAAGAAACAGATAGGACGGAACATTGTGGTATATGTTGACGATATGCTTGTCAAGAGCCAGAGAGGGCAAGATCATGCCAATGATCTAGAGGAGGCTTTCGGGGTCCTACAATCCCATAATATGTGAATCAACCCCTCTAAATACGCCTTCGGTGTCACTTCGGAGAAATTTCTCGAATGCATAGTCAGACAGCAAAGCATCGAGGCGAACCCCGACAAGATCCAGGCCATACTAGCCACGGCTCCTCCAAGAAATGTCAAAGAGGTCCAATGGCTTACGGGTCGATTGGTGGTCATCGGCCATTTTCTCTCCAAATCTGAAGAAAAGTCGCTCCCGTTCTTCAAAGCCCTTCATCGGGCGAAAAGCTTCGAGTGGGGGAACCCTCAACAACAAACCTTCAACCAGTTGAAGTCATATTGGCCAACCCCCTCTGCTCCTCAGCAAACCAGGGTCGGGCGAATCCCCTTTCCTTTACATGGCTGCATCAGAGCACGCGCTCAGCGATGTATTAGTCATGGAGGAAGACGGGGTCCAGAAGCTCGTGTACTATGTCAGCAACATTTTCTACGACATTGCACTCCGATACACCAGAATGGAAAAGATCGTCTATGCCTTGGTAATCGCCACTCAGAAACTCTGATCGTACTTTCAGGCGCATTCCATCCAAGTCCTAACAGACCAACCTCTCATGACAGTCCTCCAAAAACCGGAGAACTTCGGCCGCCTGATCAAGTGGTCGAGCTCAGCCAGCATGACATCAGCTACCAACCCCGAACAGCCATCAAAGAGCAGGCCCTCACAGAATTTATCACGGAATGCACCATTCCCGAAGCCTCTGAAGTCCATGAGGACGAATCTAAATGGAAAGTCTATATCGACAGATCAACATGCAATGTGGAAGCGGGGTTGGTGTCATACTCAGGGGCCTTGACAACTTTGTTCTCCAATATTTCCTTCGTTTAAACTTCTAGACGTCCAACAACGAGGCTGAATACAAAGCGATGATCGTCGGACTCATGCTAGCACAAAAAGTGGGGGCAAGATGGGTAAGGGCCTTCAGCCACTCCCAGCTCATGGTCAACCAGATCACTGGAGAGTATGAGACCCACAATGCCCAAATGATCCTGTACTTGGCACGCGTCAGAGAACTCTTAACAGTCTTCGAGGAGGCCGTTGTTGAGTGCATCCCGATGGAACACAATGAACAGGCCGATACCCTATCCAAGCTCGTGTTACCATCCTTCGAGGGCCTCGATCACACAGTGCTCATTGAGGTCCTCCTCAAGCCTAGCATCGAGAACATTGAGGTTCTCTGCATCAACTTAGGCGTTCAAATGGGCACATGGATGGATCCCCTCTAGAAATTTCTGTGAGATGGCGAACTACCCTAGACCTGGCCGAAGCACGAAAGACAAGATTCCGGTCGGAGAGATTCACCCTTATCAATAATGTACTCTTCAAGCGCTCATACACAAAAGTGGACGGAAGACCATATCTTCGATGCCTAAGCCCCGATGAAGCCAAGTATGTGCTCCGGGAGCTGGATGAAGGAATTGGGGGGAGCCATATTGGCAGCAGGTCGCTCGCAAGGAAGGTGTTCAACCACAGCTACTATTGGCCAACCATACTACATGACGCCCACGATGGATGAACACAATATTGTTCACATTTAGAGGCAATAATCTTAATGGAATTAGACATTTAAAAGCTCTGTATGTGGTATTTAACTCTTATTTTCTCTTTTCCATAGGAAACAGCTTATAACAGCAAAACGAAGCAGTTTCAGGACTTCAAGGATAATACACAGAGAACTGCAGAGGATAAGTCGACTGGTTCCTCGACCAGGCGACTGAACAAGAGAAGCTGATTTTCCACAACTCTCGACACAGTCGACTCACTCTCAAAAGACAGTCGACTGGTCTGCGGCGGAGTAGACAGATAAGATATTCGAAGATTCACCCAAATCTAATTTCAAATCTATTTAAATCCAGATCTTGTGCAACGAATCAAATCTAGAGACTGGGGATTTCCAAGAGCACGTGGTGAACAGATAAGGAAGGAAAGAAGAAAAGAGAAAGATATAAATCATCAAATAAAATAAAGAAGGATTTTGCTGAAATTGTGGAAACCCTAATTCTCAGCCGTGTTCTATAAATATCAGAAAAGAAGCATTATTGGGGGATCCGCCAAAATCATCGATCTCTTGAAAGCAACTTAATCACAGAGTTCCCAACCATCAAGTCATCAACCGTGCGCATCACTCCGTCATCATCGAAGAAGGAGAGAGGAGACACAGCAACCAGAAGGCAGTCGACTGTGTGACAGACAGTCGACCTTATTGTCGGAATCCATTAGTTTATTTCTTCTCTCTTTATTCTTTTATGTTGATCATGTACTTGAACTTGTTAAGCAATAAAGTTATTATTATGTGGAACTAACTTCATAGTTGGGTAGATCGAAGCCGTAGTTATGTAGTGCTGTGTTCTTCTGAATCCTTTTATTTTACTTATTGATTGAATCTAATTGAATTGATATAGATTGATAACAGTCAAACTTGTTCAGAAGTTATAAGTGCAGTCGACTGAAGGTGAGAGCCAGTCGACTGCCATACAGAATCTGATATTATCAAGTTTGTGAGTTAGAAATCTGAATCTGTTATATGAGCATATTGAGACGATCCGTATCTCGTGCTCGTAATTTGTAACAAGGGAATCTTTAGGATTCTTGGTTCAATCAACTTAAAGGATCTAGGTCTGATACCAAGTTCTAGAACTTTAAGTGTTTGTTCGTTTCCACTGTGCTTATGCTTTTGTTAAGTATAACTTAGTAGATACCATGCTAAAATACTTAGGGGAAGAAACGAATTAGAGTAGATACCATGCCTAATTCTTGGCTTAGGGAAACAATACTTTAAGGAGTAGATACCATGCCCTTGAAGTGAACAAACATGAGTAATTAGAAGTAAATTCAGAAGGCAACTTAGCATTACTAACTATTGGTGGAGATCAACAACCCAACTATTCAAGAGATATTTGTGATTCAACACCTCTCATCTTAGTTTTAATCTTTTAGTTCTTTTAGAATATTATAAAACTCTTATTCATTTTTATTATTAGTTTTATTGATTAGTAAGTTGAAGTCTACAATCTCTGTGGAATCGACCCTTGCTATTGCTACGCTTTTCTAACGATTCGTGCACTTGCGAGGTTTATAATTTGTGTCTAGTTTTATCTATATATTTAGGTACCTAGATTAGCACAACAAGTTTTTGGCGCCGTTGCCGGGGATTGTTTAGTATTTTAACTTACAAGTCAGTAGAATTTTTATTAGTTTTTCTTTTCTTTTATTAATAATTTTTCTTTTAGGTTACAGGACTTCGGTGAATGCACGGTAAACGATCACTTCGTCCAGAGCTACTACCTATTGACGCAGAAACAGAACGAACTTTGCACAGGCTAGGTAAGCTTCTCACAGCCAGCCAGTCGACTGTTGTACGGACCCAGTCGACTGCACAGAGACAAATTTCACAGGAAAGAATGGCTGAAGAAATACAAAATCGAGTGCCAATGCAGGACAAATTCACTCCTAAGAATATTGAGCAACCTTCCTGCATTGCTTTTCAACCTAATGCCACAGGGAACATGCATCTATCTCCTCATTTACTTAGTATGGTTCCCCACTTTAGTGGCAGACCAGATGAAGAGCCTCATCTTCACTTGCAAGACTTTTTCGATCTTTGCAGGACACAAAGCGTCCAAGGGCTTACCGCTGAACAAATCAGGTTAATCTTGTTTCCTTTTTCTTTAAAACTTAATGCTAAGTTGTGGTATAATTCTTTGGAACCAGGATCAATTAATTCATGGGAGCAATTGGCAACGAAATTTTTGAAAGAATTCTTTCCGGCCCAGAAAACCAAACAACTAAAAAGGGAGATTCAACTCTTCCAACAAAAGGATGGAGATTTATTCTTCGAAGCATGGAAAGATTTCAAGAGCAAGCTTCTCAAGTGTCCTACTCACAATCTGCCTAAGGATGATCAGGTACAAGCTTTTTATGAAGGTTTAAATGACACTAACAAAGCAATTGTTGATGCAGCTTGCAATGGAATTTTGATGAGGAAAAGTGGAGAAGAAGCCATTGAACTTTTTGAAGAACTCAGCGAGAACTCCCAACAATTCTCAACAAGAAGGGGACCTACGAAAAAACAGGGAATTTACGAAATCTCTAACAATAATAACATTCAATTAGAAATGGCAAACATGAATAAGAAAATTGATATGCTTGTTAATGCAATGTCGACGATGGGTGGAGTTAAAAATCAAACAAATGAAATGTGTGCAATTTGTTCTCATTTAGATCACACAACTGATACATGTCCCATGTCTACTTTCACAGATCAGGAGCATGCGAATTATGTGGGTCGAGGAGTGTTTCCACCAAAGAACAATCCATACTCGAACACATATAATCCAGGATGGAGGAATCATCCAAACTTCTCATGGAGCAATAATCAAAATAATCAAGGGAATCAATTCGCACAAGGACATGCACGAAACCCTCAGATGGGAAGTGGGTTTGATCGACCAGCCCCAGAACAGAAGAAGTTGGATTTTGAGTCCACCGTTCTTCAATTGCTCCAACAACAACATCAAACAAGCAACCAACAAGGACAAGCAATTCAGAAGTTAGAAACACAAATTGGTCAGATTGCAAAAGAGTTAAGCGAACGAAAGGCAGGAGAACTCCCTTCACAAACCGTACCAAACCCTGGAGGTCAAGAACAGCTCCAAGCAGTCACAATCCTAAGAAATGGTAAGATAATTGATAACATGGTTGAAACACATACAGACAAACCAGATACACAACCATCAAAAGCTTTGGGTTCAAGTAAGGTAAGTGAAAAAGTAGGGACAGTTCCACCACCATTCCCTCAAAGGTTAGTCAATAAAAAGAAAGAACAACATTTATTTGACGTCTTTGAAACTCTCAAAAAGGTAGAAATTAATACCCCTACTTGATGCTATTAAACAAATTCCTTCTTATGCCAAATTTTTGAAAGACTGTTGTACTCACAAAAGAACATTTCAGGTTAAGGAGGATGTGGCTTTGACAGAAGAAGTGAGCGCTGTATTATTAAGAAAACTACCACCTAAACTGAAAGATCCAGGTAGTTTCACCATTCCTTGCAAAGTTGGTGAGCACTTCTTTGAAAAAGCACTGCTAGACTTGGGGGCAAGCATCAACCTTCTTCCTTATTCTGTTTACGAAAAACTTGGATTGGGGGAACTCAAGCCAACATCCATAACTTTGCAATTGGCTGATCGCAGCATTAAAAGACCTAGAGGTATTTTAGAAGACGTCCTAGTTCAGGTAAATGATTTTATTTTGCCTGCTGATTTTGTTGTGTTGGATATGGAGGAATCTGCACTGTCATCATCTCTACCGATCATATTAGGTAGGCCCTTTATGAGTACAGCTGATATAAAAATTTGTGTTAAAAAGGGCATTATAAGTATGAAGATAAACGAAGAAAAAGTGGAATTTAAAATGTTTGATACACTAAAATTACCACAAGATGATCATGAATGCTATAATATTGATGTGGTGCAGGAGATTGTTGATCAAACATTTCAGGTACATAGCGTTGAACCACTTCAAGCCACAATCACTCAATCTCTAACTTTATCTCATGTTGAACAGGAATACGATGACTGGAGGATTGCAGAGACAGTACATCACCTTGAAACTCCACAGTCATATTCAGGTAAGTCTGCACCTTTATTTGAAAAATTGGTGTCTGATAAAAATTGTTCTTCTACAGATCAAGCGACTGATGACAGGAGTAAGTCGACTGGTATTCTGACCAGTCGACCGAATCAAGACACCCAGAACAAGTCGACTGCTGACATGGACCAGTCGACTGTACAGAAACTTCCACACATAGAACTTAAGCAGTTGCCCGACCATTTGAAGCATGCATTTTTAGGCGAGAACCAGACGCTACCAGTAATAATTGCTGCGAACTTGAGTACACAGGAAGAATATAAGTTGCTGAAGGTATTACGAGAACACAAGAGTGCAATAGGATGGACCATTGCAGACATCAAGGGAATAAGTCCATCCAGGTGCGTGCATAGAATACTCCTTGAGAACGATGCAAAACCTAGCAGAGAGGCACAGAGAAGGCTCAACCCCAACATGAAGGAAGTGGTAAGAGCAGAGATTCTGAAGCTACTAGATGTTGGCATCATCTACCCTATCTCAGATAGCAAATGGGTAAGTCCTATACATGTAGTTCCTAAGAAAAGTGGAGTTACAGTGGTAACAAATGAAGAAAATGAACTTATCCCAACAAGAGTAACCACAGGATGGAGGGTATGCATTGACTATAGGAAGTTGAATAAGGAAACCAGGAAAGATCACTTCCCTCTTCCTTTTATTGATCAAATGTTAGAAAGATTAGCAGGATATAGTCATTATTGTTTTTTAGATGGTTATAGTGGCTATAATCAAATTGCTATTGCTCCAGAAGATCAAGAAAAGACCACTTTTACATGCCCTTTTGGTACTTTTGCTTACAGGAGGATGCCGTTTGGACTGTGCAACGCACCAGCAACATTTCAAAGATGCATGATGAGCATATTTTCAGACATGGTGGAAAGGTTCATTGAGGTATTTATGGATGACTTTAGTGTTTTTGGATCTTGTTTTGATGAATGCCTTAACCATTTGCAGCTTGTGCTTAAAAGATGTGAAGAATGCAATTTAGTGCTGAATTGGGAAAAGTGCCATTTTATGGTACAACAAGGTATTGTCTTGGGACATGTGATATCAAAAAGAGGCATAGAGGTAGACAAGGCCAAAATAGATATAATATCAAAACTACCCCCTCCCACTACAGTTAAGGGTGTTAGGAGTTTTCTAGGACATGCAGGTTTCTATAGACGATTCATAAAAGATTTTTCAAAAATCTCCAAACCCCTTTGTGACTTGTTGGCTAAGGATGTTGAGTTTGTATGGACAGAAGAATGTACAACTGCTTTTAACACATTGAAAAATCTTCTCATTTCTGCACCTATAGTCATGGCACCAGATTGGAGTCATCCTTTTGAGCTTATGTGTGATGCAAGTGATTATGCTTTAGGGGCTGTTTTAGGTCAACGAATCAATAAGAAACCTCATGTTATTTACTATGCTTCTCGAACTTTAAACGATGCACAGCTAAATTATTCCACTACTGAAAAAGAAATGTTAGCTGTTATTTTTGCTGTAGAGAAGTTTAGATCATATTTAATTGGTGCTAAAGTTATTGTTTTTACTGACCATGCTGCCTTGAGATATTTGTTTGCTAAAAAGGATGCTAAGCCTAGGTTGATCAGATGGGTGCTATTGCTTCAAGAATTCGATCTTGAGATTAGAGACAAGAAAGGAAGTGATAATGTTGTAGCAGACCACATGTCCAGATTATTGCAGGAAGAGGAGAGAAGTGTGCCCCCGCTGAATGAAAATTTCCCAGATGAACAATTATTTGCAACAAATATTCACCCTCTCGGGGCAGTCGACTGGTCCCTAAACCAGTCGACTTGTCTCTCTGAACAACTTTCCTAGTTTGCTGATATTGTTAATTTTCTAACTGCTCATGTTTTCCCTCCAGGTATGACACATCAAGAAAGAAAAAGATTGGTGGCTCTGTGCAAACACTTTTATTGGGATGATCCTTATTTATTCAAATTCTGCCCTGATCAAATTATAAGAAGATGTGTGGCAGACGAGGAACAAATGAGTATTCTACAACACTGCCACCAATATGCATGTGGAGGACATTTTGGGCCAAAAAGAACAGCACTAAAGGTATTGCAATCTGGTTTTTATTGGCCTAATGTATTCAAAGATGCTTTTTCTTTTTGCAGGACTTGCGACAAATGCCAAAGGACAGGCAACATCTCTTCTAGAAATCAAATGCCACTGCACAACATACAAGTAATCGAGCTTTTCGATGTTTGGGGAATCGACTTCATGGGTCCTTTTCCTAACTCATTTGGTTATTTATATATTCTTGTTGGTGTGGATTATGTGTCTAAATGGGTCGAGGCTGTCCCCTCAAGAACTAATGATCACAAAGTTGTTGTCAAGTTTTTGCAGGAGAACATTTTCACTAGGTTTGGTACACCACGAGCAATAATTAGTGATGGAGGGAGCCACTTCAATAACTTCCCATTTGCTTCTTTGATGAAGAAATATGGGATTACACATAGAGTGGGAACTCCCTATCATCCTCAAACCAGTGGGCAGGTGGAGATTAGCAACAGAGAGATCAAGAGCATCCTGGAAAAGACAGTCAATACAAGCAGAAGGGATTGGTCACTACGCTTGAACGATGCCTTATGGGCCTACAGAACCGCTTTCAAGACACCCATTGGCATGTCACCATACCGGTTGGTGTTTGGAAAAGCATGTCATCTGCCGGTAGAATTGGAACACAAAGCTTATTGGGCTATCAAAAAGTTCAATTTTGATATGAAACAGGCAGGTGACAAAAGGCGATTGCAACTAAATGAGCTTGAAGAATTGAGGCACGATGCATATGAAAATGCCAAGCTGTACAAGGAAAGGACCAAATTGTACCATGACAAACAGCTAGCAAGGAAGGAGTTTTATGAAGGACAAAAGGTATTGATCTACAACTCAAGATTAAGACTCTTTCCAGGCAAGCTTAAGTCACGATGGTATGGACCATATATTGTCACAAAAGTCTTTCCACATGGTGCATTGGAAGTTCACAGTGAAGAAAAAAATCAAACATTCAAGGTGAATGGGCATAGAGCGAAGCCATACATAGAGATGAGTCTAGAATTGCAAGAGGAAGATGTGAATCTTCAACCCATTCCATACATCACATGAACTCATCATGTCTAGCTGAAGACAGAAAACACAGCGCTTATTGGGAGGCAACCCAATTTTTCAGGAGAGTATTTACACTTTCCTTTATTTGCTTTCAGTATTTATTTAGTTCTTTTTATTTTCAGTATCTCCGTACTAGATGGTGACACATGCCTATTTTTATATTCGAACATTGAGGACAATGTTCCATCTAAGTTTGGGGGTATTAGGGTTATTTTTAGAGTCTTTTTGAAAATTTTTTCTTATAAAGTAAGAAGAAGGATACTTATTTACTTTAGGATTGTTGAATTTCATAATTCCCTACGAAGTTATAGAAGCCATGCGATTATACATAATAAACAAATGTGATGCTTTTTCTGATGATTATTCCCTTTAGATCTAGTCCTAAATTGAGTTTAAGTAAATAGAGTAATAGAGAAATAAAAATAAAAAAATTGAATAAAGTCAATCTACTCCAATGTTTTGAGTGCTTAGTAACTAGGGGTATTCATCACCAATGTTTACCTTTACGTCAAACGGCGACTTGAAATATGAGTATGCAAAGCACTTTAGAGTTTGTGACCTGCTGAGTAACCGGGTGGATTCATCACAAATGTTTCGCATTCGCGTAAAAAGGCAAGTGACATCTTTAGAGAAGAGACTACTAAAAAAAAAAAAAATAAATAAATAAATAAATAAAAAATTAAAAAAAAAACTCTAGTTTGCTACTCGGTTTGTAGTAGAGAAAAGGGATAATCACAGACTGAGTAGTTGCATACTATAACTACATTAATCGCATGACAAATATGATTAAGTTTGGGGATTATGACTAAACAATTGCACTAGAGAAAGTGGGTATGTTTAATTTTACTTTATCTGAAATTGTTTGTAGTTTTATATATTGATGTCCACATAATAAGAAATCTTGGTGGTTGAGTTTATTACTCCCTTGTTCATAAATTCACTTTTTGCTTGAGGACAAGCAAAAGCTAAGTTTGGGGGTATTTGATGAACACAATATTGTTCACATTTAGAGACAATAATCTTAATGGAATTAGTATGTGGTATTTAACTCTTATTTTCTCTTTTCCATAGGAAACAGCTTATAACAGCAAAACGAAGCAGTTTCAGGACTTCAAGGATAATACACAGAGAACTGCAGAGGATAAGTCGACTGGTTCCTCGACCAGGCGACTGAACAAGAGAAGCTGATTTTCCACAACTCTCGACACAGTCGACTCACTCTCAAAAGACAGTCGACTGGTCTGCGGCGGAGTAGACAGATAAGATATTCGAAGATTCACCCAAATCTAATTTCAAATCTATTTAAATCCAGATCTTGTGCAACGAATCAAATCTAGAGACTGGGGATTTCCAAGAGCACGTGGTGAACAGATAAGGAAGGAAAGAAGAAAAGAGAAAGATATAAATCATCAAATAAAATAAAGAAGGATTTTGCTGAAATTGTGGAAACCCTAATTCTCAGCCGTGTTCTATAAATATCAGAAAAGAAGCATTATTGGGGGATCCGCCAAAATCATCGATCTCTTGAAAGCAACTTAATCACAGAGTTCCCAACCATCAAGTCATCAACCGTGCGCATCACTCCGTCATCATCGAAGAAGGAGAGAGGAGACACAGCAACCAGAAGGCAGTCGACTGTGTGACAGACAGTCGACCTTATTGTCGGAATCCATTAGTTTATTTATTCTCTCTTTATTCTTTTATGTTGATCATGTACTTGAACTTGTTAAGCAATAAAGTTATTATTATGTGGAACTAACTTCATAGTTGGGTAGATCGAAGCCGTAGTTATGTAGTGCTGTGTTCTTCTGAATCCTTTTATTTTACTTATTGATTGAATCTAATTGAATTGATATAGATTGATAACAGTCAAACTTGTTCAGAAGTTATAAGTGCAGTCGACTGAAGGTGAGAGCCAGTTGACTGCCATACAGAATCTGATATTATCAAGTTTGTGAGTTAGAAATCTGAATCTGTTATATGAGCATATTGAGACGATCCGTATCTCGTGCTCGTAATTTGTAACAAGGGAATCTTTAGGATTCTTGGTTCAATCAACTTAAAGGATCTAGGTCTGATACCAAGTTCTAGAACTTTAAGTGTTTGTTCGTTTCCACTGTGCTTATGCTTTTGTTAAGTATAACTTAGTAGATACCATGCTAAAATACTTAGGGGAAGAAACGAATTAGAGTAGATACCATGCCTAATTCTTGGCTTAGGGAAACAATACTTTAAGGAGTAGATACCATGCCCTTGAAGTGAACAAACATGAGTAATTAGAAGTAAATTCAGAAGGCAACTTAGCATTACTAACTATTGGTGGAGATCAACAACCCAACTATTCAAGAGATATTTGTGATTCAACACCTTTCATCTTAGTTTTAATCTTTTAGTTCTTTTAGAATATTATAAAACTCTTATTCATTTTTATTATTAGTTTTATTGATTAGTAAGTTGAAGTCTACAATCTCTGTGGGATCGACCCTTGCTATTGCTACGCTTTTCTAACGATTCGTGCACTTGCGAGGTTTATAATTTGTGTCTAGTTTTATCTATATATTTAGGTACCTAGATTAGCACAACAACGATCTTGTGAAGAGGTGTGGCCCCTGCCAGAGGTTCTCCTTGGTTAGGTGCATACCACAAGCCGAACTCAAGTCACTCTCCAGTTCGACCCCCTTTGCCATGTGGGGGATGAACCTGGTCGGCCCATTTCCGAAGACTACGGGCCAAAGGCGGTTCCTCATAGTAGCCATCGACTTCTTCACCAAGTGGATCGAGGCAGAACCTCTGGCCACAATCACTAGACATCAATCCCGACAATTCTTCTGGAAGCTCATCGTGTTTCGATTCGGGATACCGCGTGTGTAAAGCCCCGATTTTTCATTTATGAAAAATTATTTATTTTTGCACGTAGTGTGCACGTGCAATATTTTTTTGTAAATATTTTCATCATGATGAGTATAGATTTTTAAATATGTGCTTGTAATTATTTTTATAAAGCCTTCCTTCAAATTAGACATAAAGCCTTTTTTCTTAAAGCCCAAAATTTAATTCATGTATTTTATTTTGGCCCATAGACTAAAGCCCATGAGTTAATTTATTTTTAAATACAACTTTTCATGTAGGATACAATTTAAAGATTATTTTTATAAAATATAATGTACAATTTTTAGAGGCAAATGCTTGCACGTGCATTGCACGTACACGTGCAATGTGCACCATTTGTGCTAGGCCGGTTGGAGCATTTAGGAGGGAAATGAAATTTTGAGTGGGATCATGGTGGAGATGGTTACTCATCATGGGTAGTTAGTGTAACTCCTCATTAAATCTAAACCATTTGTTCCTAACTCCTACTTCAATCCTAGCCATCCATTTTCCTAGATTTTTAGTATAAATACCCCCCCCCCCCCCCCCCCCCCCCCCCGGCTAGTTATTCTTGTGCTTATTAATCCCTCCAAACCTATAGTCTAAATTATATTATCTAGTAGTGATTTTGTGAGTTAAAAGATTGAGAGTGTGTGGGATTGTGCTTGCAACATCAAGAAGAAGAGGAGGTCGGCAAATCAACTAGGAGCACTCTCATTGCAAGGACATTCGTCTAGGAGGTGGCTAGTTGTATTTTTCTCTCCATTTTAGGTGGGTAAATTTTCCTTATTTCTAAGTAGGAATGCATGCTAGATTTGAATGGAAAGTATGATGCGTGGAAAATATTAACAAGAGTACACATTTAATTGGAAAGATGATCTATAATTGATTGAAATGTTGATATGCAAATGTATGGGGTTCTATTATTAAAATTCAAGTTGTGTACGAATTGATTATAACCATGGATTATGTGAAGAAAACTTCACTATTAACACCAAGAATTATATGCAAGAGTTAGTAGATTGACAATATTACTTTATGTGCTTAAATGGACTTTTGTGATAATGTTGTGATGGATGAATTAAGATATAGATTGTATGTTTGGGAAATGATTAAAAACAGAGAAATAATAAAGAGATTAGTGATGTTAATTTGTTAAGAAATGTCGAAAAAAGAAGAAATGTGGTAGTAATAGAATGATTGCTAAATTGATATCTTCCATGCTGTACATAGTGTAGAAAATCTGAACGAATGAAAAAGGACTATAATAATTAGAGAATTGGAAATGACCTGTACAGTCGACCAGTTGGGTGAGCAGTCGACTGGTATATTAAAATAAAATATGTACAGTTCAGATTTCCATGGAACGATGTATTTTAATGTGAATTGTTAACTTGATGTTCAAGCGTGCTAAATTCGGATCAATATTCATCTCCGTAAGTAAATGATGAGTAAAAGAAAAATGTATGTTTGTCATTTCTTTTGAGAAAAGAAAACACTAGTTATGTGAAAGTTACTTTTATTCGAAAACTATGTTGTGATGTTAATAAACATATAAGAATTACATGTTTAGGTTGGCATGAGCATATTGTAGTGTGACAAAGAAAGATGTGTGAATAAAATGAAGGAATGATTCCTTAATTTGAGAATTTAACTTGTTCAATCGACCGAATGTGTATAACAGTCGACCGTACATAACTTGAAAAATTACATAATTGAACTCTGCAGAACAGCCGACTGGGTTGAATGACAGTCGACTGTCCTGTAAATGATATTTGAATATTGAATGCTGCGGAATAGCCGACTGGCCATGTGCAGCAGTCGACTCTTCCGAGCAGTTTATTGAAGGACTTTGTTTGGCTGAACAAGTCGACTGGATAAGCTCTGAGTCGACTGTCTAGATTACTTTTTGACATATCAGGAATTCTATGATTTTATTTTATGATAAAGATTGCGAATCTTATGTTGTATGATTATTGGATGTGACAGTTTAAGTAAACTTTGTTTGTCTTTGCATGAATTTTTATACCAGAAATGAAGTGAATCATTTATTTGAATTTATGAAAGTTATAATTGTGGAACTATGGACACGAAAAAGAAAATCTATGGTGATTATGAAAAATGAACTCATGAGCTGGAAGTGCTCAAATTATTTTAGTAATTGTGAATTGGAATTGAAATGAAAGAGTAGCTAAGTCTCCCCCGGCAATTGGAAAGAAATTGAAATGAATTATTGAAATGAAAGACCAAGGTTGGTCATGTTGAATGAATAATTAAGTCCGGTTTAGTGGAGAGGCTAACTCTAGAGCTTTGATTTTGTTCATGATTCTAATAAAATTAAGAACTAGTACATAGTGAAGATGTGATGAAAGTAAGAGAAAAACACTGAGTATGAGGGCCATGGGGTAGCGGCGAGAGTGTATCCCAGGATGTCCCATGATGAGTCAGGGCGAGGATACTACTCCAGAGTACCGTCCCGAGTGGCGATGCTCGTGGGATGTTGGAAGACTACGGGTGGTGTCATGTCTATGGTAGGAGCTGAATTACCACAGGATGCCTGCATGATGAGTCATGTGTCAGTGCGTTGGGATTCCCTCCAGGGCGCCTAGACATGAGTTCGTAGGTCAGAAAACATCTAGGATACTTACCATAGTTACAGTAGTAGAGTAAGTCATGACGAGGGATTGAACCCTACAAAGATGAAGAACGATTAAGAGGCTTGCCCTCGAACCTATGTAGTATGGGATGCATAGAATCCGATCAAGTGCGCATTAGTGTCATATAATATAAATAATTGCATTAAGGACTAAGTGCACAATCACAACACGACATCATTAGGGTATTCCCTTTAATTTGGTATGTGACAGGTTTGTGTTTGTTAAATATGGAAAATAAGTTATACTATTCCCGGCATAGAGAGGATGGCCGTGTATAATGATCTTTGGTTGAATAAACTGACGTACCCACAGTCTTATATGCAGGTAAGTGACATGGTAAAGATAAGAGGAACAAATGCTTAAAGATTATTCAATGTTGTTGTACATTTATTTAATTATTGTAAATTTTACTTCCGCTGTGCAATGTAAAGTGAAATGTTTTTATGGAAACTCTGATGTAATGTGAAAAGTTCAAATTTCCTTGTAAAATTGTACTAAATGAAGTGGAAAGATCCTGTAGAACATCTCGAATTCAGTGTATTTGGGATTCGGGGCGTTATAGCGTGTGCTTATATCCGACAACGGAACTTAATTCTTTAGTAAAAAATTCACAAGTTCTACGAAGACCTCAGGATCCAACAGCGGTTCTCGTCGATATCACATCCCTAGTTGAACGACCAAGCCAAAAATTCCAACTGCCAGATTCTGGAAAGTCTCAAGAAATGGTTGGACACATCCCCCAAGGGGCTATGGGTCGACGAATTACCCAGAGTCCTTTGATCATATTGAACAACCAAGATGATCCCTACGGAAGAGTCTCCTTTCAACCTGACATATGGAACGGAGGCGGTCATCCCAATAGAAATAGGGATTACTTCGCCCAGGATCCTGAGTTTCAACGAGAATCGACCACGAACGAACTTAGTGCCAATCTAGACCTAGTCGATGAAATTCGCGAGAGATCCACCATCAGGAGAAACATCTATCAGCAGCTGGTCGAGAGATACTACAACAAGAAGGTTCTCCCGGCCAACATCAATGAGGGTGACCATGTTCTCAGGAAGGTCACTATTTCAGACCCAAGCAAGAAGGGCGAACTCGCACCGAACTGGGAAGGCACGTATAAGGTCTCTCGAGTGATACGCCCTAGCACGTATCGACTCGAAGAACTTGGGGGCAAGATGATCAAGAGACCCTGAAACATAGAGCACCTTATCAAGTTTTATGAGGGGCCAGAGTAGACCCCTCTAGTTGTAATGGTGCTACGCGCCACTGTTCCTTTGTAACCTAGCAAGTAATTAAAGATAATGAATTTCCTTTTATTTTGTTTGTTTTGTTAATTTTACCTTGCCACCACGAGACTTCTCAGTCTCACGTCCTCGCTGCTTGGCTTGGACTTCGCGCGACAATGAAGGATTTCTCAATCTCTCACGTCCTCGACTCTCGTCTTGAACCTCGACCCACAATGAGGCTTCTTAGTCTCACGTCCTCACCACTCAGCTTGGACTTCGAGCGACAACGAGGGATTCTCAATCTCCCACGTCCTTGACTCTCGGCTTCAACCTCAAGCTGTAACGAGCCTTCTTAGTCTAACGTCCTCGCCATTCGGCTTGGACTTTGAGCGACAACGAGGATTTCTCAATCTCCTACGTCCCCGACTCTCGGCTTGAACCTCAAGCTATAACGAGCCTTTACATCACGTCCTCGCCACTTGGTTTGGACTTCGAGCGACAAGGAGAGATTTCTCAATCTCTCATGTCTTCGACTCTCGACTAGAACCTCGAGCCAGAGCGAGGCTTTTTAGTCTCACATCCTCGCCACTCGGCTTGGACTTTGAGTGACAATAGAGATTTCTCAATCTCACACATCCTCGATGCTCGGCTTCAACCTCAAGCTATAACGAGTCTTCTTAGTCTCACGTCCTCGACTCTCGGCTTGAACCTCGAGCCATCACGAGGCTTCTGTCTCGCGCCCTCATCACTTGGCCTGGACTTCGAACGACCATGAGAGAATTCTCAATCTCCCATCCCCGACCCTCATCATATATTCTCACAACCTCCCCTCGGCATCGGTCCCATCCCACAAAATTTATGATTATATTTGTGGTCCCCACCTTCGACAGGGACACCGAGCTCTGGGCCTTGAGTCGGTCCCTTTTCCACCCACTGGTAGCCAGGGATATACCAGCTCGCACTGGCTACCCTAACTTCCAGAGGGTGGTAAGAGGACCACCTGAGTCTCCTCAACCTTAGAAGTTCGGCAAAAGACCTGGAGCTCCCGGCCTTGAGTCGGTCCCCCTTTCACCCCTTGACAACAAGGGATAGCTCGGCCCTCAGGTCAGCTACCCCTAACTATCAGAGGATGGCAGAAGAACCACTGCTTCAAGAGATCTCTCAGTGAATTAAGGAATGAGAAAAAGAGGGGGGGGTTATATAGAACAAGGCATTGATAGCCACGCTGCTGACGTGGCCAAATCCTAATCGTCTATTCACATCCAACAATCCATGATTGATGTCGCTATAGTTTCCAAGACCAAACACTCCGACTTCATCAATGCCCTTGGAAGACGAAATGTCTCACAGTCAAATTCATCAATGCCCTTGGAAGATGAAACGTCTTGCATCTGCCGAAATAGCCTCGCCAACACATCCAAATCGAAGCCGAGCGCAAAAAGCAGAAGAATCAATTTTATTACTACACATGAAGACTTATTGGTACAACTGTTACAATCTCGGTTACATGATTACAGCAAATTCACAACTCCGGATTACAAACTCAGCCTACCCCTCCTATTGTAGGGCCTTATGACTGGAACAAACCAGCTCGAGACCGACCGAGAGCCAAGGTAGACGCCCCAGCAACCGAACTCTGAGCGTTACCCGGCCTCAACGGCAGCCCCAGCCTCAGGGTCAGAGACAGGCCCACACCAGAGGGCCAGCCGCTCCCAAAAGAGTGGATTCGGGACCCACTCATTCCGAGCATCACCCTCAATCTTTGGACCTCCAACACCTTTTCCACTATCACCTTGCGAAGAAGTGACTCTGAAGAGGAGCACTAAAGGGAAGCCAGGGATCTCGACCACCCGGACTCAGCACCAGCCACACTTCGGTCGGAGATCGTCTTCTTCAGATGGGTCGACTCCAAACTCAAATCCTTCGACCTATTCATGAAGTAGGTACGGGCTGCCTCCCGGTCCCTAGCTCCTTTTCGATAGCGCACCAAACAGGACTTCAGGAATCTCACACGATCCCTAAGTCCATCAAGTTTGGCGACATAAGGGTCGGTCGAAACAATCTCAAAAATCTGGCATAAAAGAAAAAATCAAATCATTCCGAGACCCATAAACTTGACCAAATCGCAAAGTATCCCGTCAACATAAAGAAAAATACCCTCGGCCCAAAAAATTCTTTCCATTCATTCAAAATCATTACAAAAACCATGGTGGTCAGATTGCATTCGGCGAGTACAAAAATAATAAAAAAACAATATGGGGGAGCTCTTCATTCCCCGTGACTTCGACTTCAGGGTTGGCCGCCCGATGTTCCTCCTCCTCGCCAAGCGGGTGATTGTCGTCCTCCTCCTCCTCGTTTCCCCCTGAGGTCGGCGGGACCTCGTCAAACTTCATCGAGTAATGGAAGTCCTCGAGGTCGCACTAAGGGTACTGGTGAAGCACGTGCTCGATGGCACGAATGTAAGCCGTATCTTAGGATGCTATCACCTTGTCCATCGCAGCAACCCTCACCTCTTGGAGCTTCTTATCAATCTCCACCTCCATTTCCTTTTTCCTCCGAGCATGACGTTCGGTCAAGGAGGTCACCTCCGTATGAAGAGCCCATTCCCGAGCTTTGGAGGCGTCGAGTTGTAACTTGAGGTCCTTCATTTTTTGCTTATAGCGCTGAGCGTTCTTTACTCCACACTGGAGCTCCTAAGCCTGAAATCTCCTTAACTCGGCCCCAACAATCATCGCCTACAAGCAAGGGACCAACACTTACAAATTCCAAAGCAATTAACATTAGAATGTATGAAATTCAATAGTACTTACCACTATATCGGCCTGGGCCCATCGCATGTAGCATGACTCTGTCGTCTCGGTTGCAAAACCCTCTTGGTCGCGTGGCACGGAAAGGTGCGTCACCGCCACAACCACTATGGGCCCTTCGGTCAGCGAGTCCGCTACCTTCACCGACCAGTTGGGAGCCTACGGTAGAAGCCCGACTTCGCTGACCATCTCTTGCGTCGAAGGTTTTAAGGGAGGGACGCCCTTCGAAAGCAGCTCTGCAACCTTAAGATTGCTGGAGCTCGGTATCGACCTTATCGACGAGGGGTTACCAGCATCCGGGATGCCTTCACCTTCTTGGACTTTGGGTCCGAAGTCCCTTACGAGCTGCCTTGAGGTGGCCTCTTCTTACGCTTGACTGATAGGCGACATTTTTCTCCAACTCGGTCTTCCTCCGTTCGATTGCCTCGTCGTCCATTGTTGCGAAGAAAATTACAAGTTGTGAGAACAAAGGAAAAAAAGATGCAAGGAAAAAGAAACAAAAAACATACAGGGGTCGGCAGGGCTCAGTCCGATCCGGGCTAGGTGCCTCTCTTGCACGGTTTGTCACTGAATACTCTTGCCCCCGGCAACCTGTTTTACATCTTCCCACTCCTCTTCCGTAAGCTTCTTCCTCTTCAGAGGCTTCAAGTTCGGTTTGTAGAACGCCCACGTAGTTGGGATATTTCAAGGTCGGATTCCGAACGATGAAATATTTATTTTTCCACCCCTAGATGGAATCCGGATGACCGTGGACAACTCTGTGATGAAGTTGAGGGGAGATGTAGTATATGCACTCATGTATCAATGACGAACTCACACTAAGAACAGCTCGGAAGTACTTTAGCTTCAGCGACACCCCTCTTTTCTTGCTGAGTAGGATGTAGCACACCAACTGTTTCCAGGAATTTGGCCCGAACTGTATAGGACATAGACCTGCCCAGTTCAAGGCCTTCTTTACGAACGGATGCAGGGATAGCCTCAACCCTGAGTTGAAAGCATCAACATGGAACACATAGAACAATTCGGACAAGCTGTCGGGAGGTCGGATCCCGGGGTTTGGTACCATCAACTTAAACTCGAAAGGAATGATGTACCTCGCCCTTATCACGGGAAAGTCGGTGCTCGCCACCGAGCTCTGCTCCTCGTCAATCTTCAGCCTTGGTTGGCTCGGAGAAGAGGGCTACACCCCATACGGAACTTTGTCCTCCAGATTGTCCGAGTACGAACTGATTGAAACCGGTTGCGGCAGGTGGGGAATGTCTAATCCATGCTTCGGGAGGAATTTATATGGCCCCCCGGGACTGCTTGGCAGGGTCCACTTTAACTTCTTCTTCCGAACCACCTTCGGGGCATACAGTTCGGTTTGAGGCCCTGGAGAAGCACCGTCTACCTCCTCAACATCCTTTTATTCTCCCACTTCTCCTTTGTCCTCATCATCCACCTACCCTCCACCAACCGCTTCCTCCTCTTTCACGCCCTCGTCAGAGTCGCTCAACTCCACCATGAAGGGTTTGCGAATGCGGAGCGGCACAAGATTGTATACTCCTGTACTATCTTCAAATTCCTCCCAACTTGAGGAGTCGATGGCATGATTGGCGCCGCCTAGACCAGACGTTGAGGCCGAAGAATTGGACTGAGCCCTCGACATAATGAAAAAATCTCTAACCTGTTTTTGGCGGAACTAGAAAGTACGCCGAAAAACCTGCCACCGATTACAAAACAACGTCTATAGAGAGAAGCTCTGGGGTTAGGGAGAGAGAAGGCAAAGTGAGAAATAAGATAGGGGTGGAGGCATATATAGGCAAGAGAAAATGCCTCGAAATCCACGAAACCATCTCAACCCTTAAATCTTGATCCAACAGTAGAGGAGACTCAGACGCCTCGATTCCCACAACCCGTGACGTCACCAGCCCACGTGCTGGCCATGGCCCACCAGAAAATAAATTAATTTTCTGACGCCTTGATTTCCACAATTGTGACGTCAGCATCGCACACGTAGCACACGTGCCCCCAACACTCGGTATGAACCTTGAGCCACCTATTGGCTTCCTCTCAAGTTCACCTCGCTCGATGCTCGGCATGAACAGCGAGCCACCTACTGGCTTCCTCTCAAGTTCATCTCGCTCGACACTCGGCATGAACCTCGAGCCACCTACTGGCTTCCTCTCAAGTTCATCTCGCTCGACGCTCGGCATGAACCTCGAGCCACCTACTGGCTTCCTTTCAAGTTCACCTCGCTCGACGCTCGGCATGAACCTCGAGCTACCTACTGGTTTCCTCTCAAGTTCATCTCAATCAATGTTTAGCGTGAACCGCGAGCCACCTACTGGCTTCCTCTCAAGTTCACCTCGTTCGATACTTAACATGAACCTCAAGACACCTACTGGCTTCCCCTCAAGTTCATCTTGCTCGATGCATGACATGAACCCTGAGCCACCGACTGGTTTCCTCTTAAATTCACCTCGCTCAACGCTCGGCATGAACCGCGAGCCACCTACTGGCTTCCTCTGAAGTTCACCTTGCTCGACGCTCGGCATGAACCTCGAGCCACCTACTATCTTCCTCTCAAGTTCACTTCGCTCGATGCTCGGCATGAACTGCGAGCCACCTACTGGCTTCCTCTCAAGTTCACCTCGCTCGACGCTCGGCATGAACCTCAAGCCACCTACTGGCTTACTATCAAGTTCACCTCGCTCGACACTCAGCATGAACAGCGAGCCACCTACCGACTTCCTCTCAAGTTCATCTCGCACGATGCTCGACATGAACCTCGAGCCACCGACTGGCTTCCTCTCAAGTTCACCTCACTCGATGCTTGGCATGAACCTCAAGCCAACCCCTATATATCATACAGACTCGCCTCGTTCGACGCTCAAGGCTCGACACTCAGCCTTAACCTCGGTCCAGCCTCCAGCTTCAGCACTGAGCTCGACGCTCGGCGCTCAAATGCTTGGCTCGGCACATCAGAGGTGATTGGGATCACTCCTTGGTAGGACCCCTTTTCCACGAAACTGGACTACTCCCCGACGGCTAGTACATACCTCCCTCCAGGAATGGGGGGCCTATGATATAGGTAAATAATCCAGCACAAACAGATCCTTCTGATCCCCTCTAAATATTCTCATCCCTGATGATCATGCCTATGGATCCAACGGGCCTTCTATTGGCTTAGGCCCACGGAGAAGCTATTCAACTCGGCCCATTAGGGTTAGGGCACCTATTCTCTCTATCTATAAATACCAGGCCCCTCATTCTCTTCAAATGTAATGAACTTTTCTCCACCTGAACCCTAGCTTTCATTTATCCAAGTGACTGACTAGATCTTCGGAGGGCCTATCACCGGAACAACCCCCGGTGTCTTTAGGCATTTTGCAGGTACTCAGGACGGACAGCTACCAGCTACGCTACCTCTCCTACTCCTCACCAAATCCTCATCAGATCCAGATCTGTCTCTGATCTGTCCCTTCCACTATAAATAATAAGAACTCACACCTGGTGCCCCCACAATTAAACCAGCAGCATCATATATAATATAATACATACATTATTTATTTTCCCTCGTGTTTACACTCTGTTTTCATCTTCTCCCTCTTCCCTTCTCCATCCTCCGTTCATCATTTCTTCCCTCAGCAATAACTGCAAATATTTGTTCGGAGTACAAGTCGAAACCCTTGGTCGTTAGTTGCACGCTGCAATCACTGGTGGTTGGCCCCTGCCATAGCCATGGCCTAAGCCTCCCGCTTTTTGCTACCGGCTCGTCACCGATCAACGCTTTCACTCTCCTCCCTATTCTTCCATTTTTCATGCTCGGCAGCCACGCGGTTCCGGCCTCCACCCCACTGCTCAAACCCTGCCGAATGAAATGGATTAACCCTATGCCAATTAAGAATAAGTCCCAAATATGTACTTATTTACTAATATACCATTTTCGAATTTCAGATGGTAGTAGGTCTTCCAATGGCTAAGAATAAATTTAGGAGTAGTTAAGAAAATAGAGGGTAGTTAAAGATTAGTTATGAGTTTGCATAGTAAAAAAATCCAATTCTATACTTCACTCACAAATCATTATTTTTCAATAACTCGCTCAAATAAGATAGAAACGTTCAAGACCGCACATGAGGAGGGTGTGTTTAATAGGTATCAATTGCGGTTGCAGGATCCATGTTTGGTTAAAAAATGTAAAATATGCTGTAAGTACAAGACTGCAAATGAGACTACTCAAACTTCATTTGCAATTCACGTGCTTTCAAAATAAGTACAAGTTAAAAAACACAAATAGGCATCTTTTGTAATGAACAGGGCAGTCCTAAGAAATCAGAGGCCTATGCGAAACTTAAAATTGTGCCATAGTATGAGAAAAATTATTATCGATTTATTTTTTTTATAACTTTATTGCTCCATAAAGCAAACTATAACTAAGATGTTAAAACAAAAGTATATTTTAAAAGCCAATTATAATTTTTCATTATAACTGAATCCATATATAGTTACTAAACAAAATCACCAAAGTTCTAAAAGAAATGTTCAAACATTACGGTTATAATGAACATGCTTTAGCTAGAAGTCTGACCGTGAAAGTGTTGCCTCAAAACTTCAAGTGTTGCCTCAAAACTTCCGACAATCAATCTGTTCATGACAACAAACAATAAAAGAATTAATGCCCAGTAGTTGTCACATAGTGATTAAAACTAAAAGTAACAGTAAAAACTTATTTGAAAAAAATTGAGCATTTCCATTGAATCTTCAACAGTTAAAAGTATTACTAGACTTTGCCAAGAGAAAAAAAAATGACAGCTAGTGCCTAGTGCATTACTAATTTCTAAAAATTGATCTTCTTGCAATCCTGGAAGCAAAATCATCAATTAAATTTTCATAATCAAGTTTTTTTTTTAAAAACTGGTTTTCAATTGAAATCAAAGCCAATCCTTTTTTGCGACATGGTTGATCGCAAGTAAGATTTCAATAGTTTTAGTTTTGAAAAGCTTCTTTCGGCTGAAGCAACCGTAACAGAAATAAAATATTCTATATGCAAGGCAAGAAGTAGGATAGCAATTTATTCTTTTCAAGAAATTTAATATTGCACTACAGGTATTTTTATCTTCTGGTAGATATTTTTGTAATAATTGCAATTCATTAAATAAATTATCACCATCAATATCTAAAATTTGGCCATTCTCTAGCTTTTTCTTAATATTGTTGCAGCTTGTCTTCAATTCATCAACACCCAATGACTTTAACTTCTCTGATGTAAACAAAAAGCCAAAGATGTCTTCATATTGTTGGTATCGCTCAAACTTTCTGTCTAATGAACCAATTGCTTGATTAACTATGTATAGTAAGTATTGAATTCTGAAAGATTCTTGAGCTGATTCTTCATGGCTTGGTTCATATGAATGAGTGGAAATCTCATCAGATTTTTTTTTCTTCGGACTATTCTTTTTATTTTCTTACCAAACACCGGATCAATATCCATTTCAGGACGAATTTCTTTAGCACAAATCAATGTCCTTTTAAACCCATTTTCTCGGTACTCTTTAAAAAAAACAATCAACCTTTGATTTATTTGTGAAAAAGTAAAAAAGTTGTGAAGAATAGGAATTCGCCTCAAATAAATAGAACAAAACAACTAACTCAAAATCAAATAAATAGAACATGACTTGCCAACTTGAATTGATTTGTGGTTTGTAAGTACTGCACTAATTCTCTGATGTGGTTAAGTACTACACGAATTCTAAATTAGTATTCAAAATGCACAATCACTGATGTATCACAACTAATACATGGCATCTATTCTATTAAGGACTTGGGTGGATTTCGAATTAGAAATTTAGAACTATAAATATTCTGGTTTAGGAATTCTCATTATTAATCTACATGATTATTATTAGACCCATATTTTGAATTTGAGATCCCTTGGCTCTTGTTTGTTGTTGGTTTGGTTCCATTTACATCAAAATGCATTCTTCTATCCTCTGCATTGATTTTATCATTAGTTATTCAATTTTTGTACTTCATTTTGGCTGAGATTTTGTGCCTTCCTCATAATTATTAATTTTTTGTCAATGATTAAACTACCAGCAATAATCAAAAGATAAATACCACAACATAGACTAATCAGCTTATTAAACCAAACAATTTCAACTAAAATCGTAAGAAATACAGCTGATGCAACAAAAAAAGGCTAAATATAAAAAAAGAACACAAAGTTTTGAGCCAGTTTAAAAAAATGACACTACGATTTTTTTGTTTAAAAAAAAGACACAAAGTTTCAAAAAACTTCACTGGGTTAGTCAGGGTTAGTTCGCCGCCGGGGGGGGGGGGGTTAAGTGATGTTTTTTTAAACACAAATAAAAGATGATTGTGGTTTTTTTAAACACAAATGAAAAATAAAAGTGGTTTTTTTAAACCCTACCCTAACCCTAACTAACCCATAGAGTTTTTTGAAACTTTGTGTCCTTTTTTTAAACAAAAAAATCTTAGTGTTCTTTTTTTAAACTGGCCCAAAACTTTATATCCTTGTTTTATATTTAGTCAAAAAAAATCAATACATAGAAATCGGGCTTTGAATGTACATACCAGGTCAACTATTTTCGCTTCGATTATGAGTTCCAAACCCTAATTAGGGATTTTTTGCAGTTCTTGATTTCTAGGGTTTCAAAGAGAGGGGAGATCTTAGGGAAAAGAGGGAGAGCAAACGAAGAAGAAGAGAAGTCAATAGTTGGGAGATTTTAGGGGGAGATGAGCGGATCTAAAATATCTGAAAAGGAAAAAAAAATAACAGCACGCTAATGTGGGACTCCCTGACTATAAGGGCTCCCACTTTGACCTGCTAGGAAAAAAATAAAAGAAACCAAAAAAGTTTTTAAAAAAAAGTCCACCAAATAGTTTCAAACCTAGGACCTCCTAAACAACTTGAATTGTAAGAACTCCAAAATAATAAATTATTTTTTTGTATGAAATATTAATAGAAAATGTGCATTTAAATTTTAAATTAGGCCAATCGATTCTTAATGCATAATTCCTTGTTCATATGGTTAGGGTTAGGAGGTTAGAAGGGTTAAGGTTGTGAGGGTTTGGACTAGGGTTAGCATTAGGGTTGGCAAAAAAACAAGACCCACCTACCCTCCACTCATCTCACTCTTCCCTTGGTCAATTTTAGCCACATCACCACCTCAACCTCCACACATTTTTCACTTAGCATTATAAGGGATCTTCTCATTCATTCAACTTCCTTCTTCATTCTCATTCAAAAACAGGGAGAGAGAGAGAGAGAGAGAGAGAGAGAGAGAGACAGAGAGAGAGAGAGAGAGAAACAAACCCTAGAACCCAAAAGCAGAACCCTAATTTTCTACATAATTCCTACTCCAAAATTCCTTTTACTTCAATCCAACTCTACTCACTTTCTCCTCATCTTTGGGTTTCGGCTAAGCATAGGAAGGAGGAGAAGGTGAAGCCTTTTAATTCACTCATGGTTCAATTTCTTCATCCTATTTTCCTATTTTAATTAATTTCTTATTAATTTCCTACAACTTTTGGAGCTTGGAAAATCGAAGACGCTTTAGGAGAAGAGAGCTAGGTTTCCACTCATAAGAAGGTGGGTGTTCTTCTTCTTACTTATGTGATTTTATATGCATAAAATGCTAGTAAATGAATAAAGGTTCAATCTTGTGTTGAGAATGATAGTAAAATGCTAGTGAATGAATAAAGATCCAACCTTTATATTAAGTATGGTAGTATAAGTGTGAAATATGAATTTTTTATGCATGATTATGAATTAAAAAAACCATGTCTTGGGTATGATGGATTGTATTGTTAATTATTAAACATAAAGTTGTGATTTTGTGATCTTTGGTGTGGTAATTGTCTAATTAATAAATTGTTAATTAAAATTGTCATGCTTGAATGTTTAAAGTCTTTATGTTAGCAGGTTAGTGTCTTGTTAGTAAGTTTTACATTTTTAGCAAGCTACTCGCATTGTATTAGTAAGCTTAGTTGTAATGCTAGTAAGCTTAATTGGAATGTTAGTAGGCTTAGTTATAATATTAGTAAGCTTAATTGTAATGTTAGTAAGTTTAATGTATGTTAGTAAGCTCCAATGTGTAGTTGAGAACTATATGAAGGTTTCTTGTGTTGAAGTGATCATGTTAGTAGTTGTTGCTGCTTATTTCGGTGTGGGCGCAAACAGATAGTGAGTTAATAATGGATGGAAACTACTAAAAGTCAAACCTGTGTCTTGGTCGTTAAAGGAGGTTAGAGCTCCCGATATTGAATTTGGATCGTTGATTGACCTCCTGTGATCTGAACTCGATGGTGGATGATGCGACTGACGGACCTGCAAAATGCCTGAAACACCGGGGGTGGCCCTCAGCGACAGACCCTCTGACGCTCAAGCCAGAACCAGAAGAAGAGAAAGTATGAGAGTAAAAACTGGTGAATTGTTGATTACCTGGAAACTGAAGAGGGGGAGGAGTATTTATAGGCCTGAGAGACATTCTAGAAGCCGAATCGTGACCGTCGGATCTTTCATATCTCCCCCCCTGAAGAGATAAGCTATCCCTGTGAAGGGATAAGAGATTTGACTCCTAGCCATCATGGACTGGGTGTCTCTCTTAGTGGGCCTAATCTGTCACTTTTTATGGGCTTGAGAAGAGCCCATGTTTCGGAGTGGGCCCAGGCCTGTAAAATAGGCATGTGATGGCTAATCTGCCTGTAGACGCTTCGAGATCCGTGCAGGAATCGTACGGCTCGGATTTGCTATGATTTTTACCATCGTCATAAGCCCCCCACTCTCGGAAGGCGATTTTCATGGCTTTCGAGAAGTAGTACGTCTTATTTTTAGAATCTGGCAAATAATCTTAGCAGTCGGAGTGTTCGGAGATACCTGGAACTGATCTGTGGCTTCTGAAGGCAGTGAATATATTCTTGGTTTTTTCAATATTTTTCAGATTTTTTCGAATTTTCTAGAATTTTCTGGGAATTATTACACAATTCTTCGGATTTCTTCGAATTTTATGGAATGTTCTACTATCTCAAAATCACTCTTTCGAATTTTATAATTAATAAATTCAATTTTAATTATTTTTTCGGAATTTTTAATTATTTTTCTGAATTAAAATAATTATTTTGAATATTTTAATTAATTTTTCGAATTAAAAATGATTTTAAAATGTTTTTTCTGAATTATCAGATCTGGGCACGCGTTTTGACGCAATTTGGGGTGCAGATCAGGAATGCGCTGATCTTGGTGCGATCTGAGGCGTCAATCAGGCGTGACTCACGCTCTGAGGATAATCAGACGACGAAGAGCTTCAGATCAAGATCCACTGTGCGATGGGGCGATCCTGAGCATTGATCGTGAGCTGGTGCGAAATACTTGGAGATCGGACGGCCCTGCGTCGTCTTCTTCCACCCTCTAGCTCGGTGAACGAAATCACCGAGCTATTTTCGTTTCATTCGATGTGTAGCTCAGCGACGGTTTTTAGGGGGCGACTGCGGAGCTAGGGGGCATTCTTGGAGCTATGGCGAGGTGTCGTCATCGAGTTTTTGCTGATCGAGCTATGGAATTGAGCATCGCTCGACTTCGAATCTCTGGTTCTCGCTCGAACTTCGATGTCGATGCTCCGTCGACCTATGGGAGTGTCGAACTAGCTCCCCTTGGTCGAGCTACGGAGCTTGGAGTCCTCGCCGAGCTATGGAAGCTCTAAATTCGCTGCGCTATGAGAGCTCTGTTCTCGTCGAGTGATGGTGATCCTCGCCAAGCTATGGGTTTGAGCTCCATCTCGCTGAGCTACGGTGATAGCTCGTCTCGCCGAGCTATGTAGATCGTGAATCCTCCGAGCTATGAGTTTCGACGAATTCGCCATGCTACGGGAGTTTTGAATTCACCGAGCTACGACTTCAAGGTCTCGCCGAGCTGTGAGACTCCGTTTCGCTAAGCTATGGCCTTCGAGAGGTTCGCCGAGCTACGGAGCTCTCTCGCTGAGCTATGGGACTCCGTCTTCGCCGAGCTACGGAGCTCTCTCGCCAAGCTATGGGACTCCGTTTTCACCGAGCTACAGACTTCGAAAGCTTCGCCGAGCTATGGGACTCCATTTTTGCCAAGCTACGGGGTATCACTCTCGCCGACCTATCGAGCTGTGGTTCTCGCCGAGCCATGGAGACTTGTCTTCACCGAGCTATGGTAGCTTGTTGTCGAGCTATGGCTCTCCAAAGTTTCGCCGAGCTATGGCGATAGCGCGTCTCGCCGAGCTATGGAGCTCTCTTGCCGAGCTATGAACTTAGCGTATTTTTGATCGTTTCAAAACTTTGGGTTCAAGCTCTGTTGTGGGTTTCGACGAGGTGAATGGAGCTCGAAGATGGCGCTCGTCTGAGGGAGCTCGAAGGCGGAGAGAATACACAAGGCTATTGGCGAGGCTAGGGCGCAAAATTTAGGTAGAACGGAACGAGTTGTTGAGGCTCTGTTCTCATCGAGTTCAGATTTCCTTTGGCGCCAAAACTCGAAGAAGAAGAAGAAAGAAGAAGAGGAGAGTGGAGCGGTTTCGGGTCGTGGGCTTAAACCCGACCCGTTAGTACCCCTTTGTTGATTTTGAATCAGTTTGTGGGTTTGGGTTGTGGATCCGAACAAGACCTGGCTTTCTCCCTTCACTCATTTAATCTTCAAGATCATTTTGGGGGGTTTTTGAAGTATTTTGGAGTTGGGTTTGCATACAATTTTTTTATATTTATATTGTTGTGTATATGCAACAACATATCTATGCATATAGTTAATTATACATGTATACCCAGCCTTTTACTACATAACCCTCGGTTGGTGGATCTTGTGCGTATATACATAGCTGTACTGGGAGAGCTGTTACAGACTTGTTGTTTGGTCCCAACAAATTGTTGTGGCATATCCGGGACAGAGTTGAATGTTTTGAACTTGCCATTTGTGCCCGACAAGCGTGTAGAGAACTCAGCAACTGAGTTGGACGTTGTACCTGCTGTTTGCACCCAGTAAGCGTGTAGAGACAACTCTTTGATTGAGTTGGTCCAGAAACTGCCGTTTGACCCCGGCGGTTTGTAGGGGAAACTCCGTGATGGAGTTGTGTGTTGGACTTGTTGTTTGTTCCCAACAAGCTTGGAGATGGCTCTATGACAGAATTGAGCATTGAACTTATTGTTTGGTCTAACAAGATTGGAGAGGACTCTATGACAGAGTTGAATGTTGCGCCTGCTGTTTGTGCCCAGCAAGCGTGTAGAGACAACTCTGGGATAGCGTTGACGTAGAAACTATCGTTTGACCCAGACAAGTTTAGAGAAGACTCTATGACAGAGTTGGATGTTGCGCCTGCTGTTTGCGCCCAGCAAGTGTGTAAGCTACTCTGAGATGGAGTTGTTGTAGAAATTGCCATTTGATCCCGGCAAAGTTTGTAGAGGAAACTCATGGCTAAGTTGTGTGGAGCTCGCTGTTTGATCCCAGCGAGTGTGGAGAGACAATTCTATGGTAGAATCGGTGTAGAAACTATCGTTTGGTCCCGGCGAGTTTGGAGACAACTCTGAGATAAAGTTGATGTAGAAACTACCGTTTGATCCCGGCGAGTTTAGAGGAATAACTCTTTGACTGAGTTGACGTAGAGCCTGTTGTTCATTCCCAGCAAGTTTGGAGAGAACTCAGTGGCAGAATTGAGTGCTAAACTTGTTGTTTATTCATGGAGTTGGATGTTGCACCTGCTGTTTGCGCCCAGCAAGCGTGTAGAGACAACCCCATGATTGAGTTGGTCCAGAAACTGCCGTTTGGCTCTGGCGAGTTTAGAGACAACTCTGAGATAGAGCTGATGTAGAAACTGCCGTTTGATCCCGGCGAGTTTGTAGAGGCAACTCGTGGTGGAGCTGTGTGTCGAACTTTTTGTTTGTTCCCAACAAGCTTAGAGATGGCTCTATGACAGAGTTGGAGGTTGCACCTGCTGTTTGCGCCCAGCAAGCATGTAGAGACAACTCTTTGATTGAGTTGGTCTAAAAACTGCCGTTTGACTCCGGTGCGTTTAGAAACAACTCTGAGATAGAGCTGATATAGAAACTGTCGTTTGATCCCGGCGAGTTTGTGGGGAGAGCTATGAGATGCACTTGAGCTTGAACTTGTTGTTTGGCCCCGACAAGTTGTTAGTGGTGCTTGGGCGAAGACCAAGGCATTGGACTCATTGTGGGGAGCCAATGAGTGTAGAGTGGAACATTGAACTCATTGTTTGGAGTCAACGAGTTATGGACAGAGCTTAAGCATAGAGCAAGGTGTCGAACTTATTGTTTGGAGCCAACGAGCTATTTTGTGTAGCCCTAGCAAAGATCAAGGCGTTGAACTCGTTGTTTGGGGTCAACGAGCTATAGACGGAGCTCGTGCGGAGAGCAGAGCATTGAACTTGTTGTTTAAAGCCAACGATCTGTTTGGCAGAGATCAAGCGGCGAGCAGAGCGCTGAACTCGTTGTTTGGGACCAACGAGTTGTTGATGGAGCTCAAGCGGCGAGCGGAGCGCTGTTCTCATTGTTGAAGGAGCTCAAGCGAGGAGTAGAACTTGAACCCATTGTTTTGGAGCCAACGAGTTGCTGATGGAGCTCAAGCGATAAGCAGAGCGCTGAACTCGTTGTTTGGGACAAACGAGTTGTTGATGGAGCTCAAGCAGAGAGCAGGGCGCTGAACTCGTTGTTTGGGACAAACGAGTTGTTGATGGAGCTCGAGCGGCAAGCGGAGCGCTGAACTCATTGTTTGGGACCAACGAGTTGTTGATGGAGCTCGAGCGGCGAGCGGAGCGCTGAACTCGTTGTTTGGAGCCAACGAGTTGTTGATGGAGCTCAAGCAGCGAGCGGAGCGCCGAACTCGTTGTTTGGGACAAATGAGTAGTTGATGAAGCTCAAGCGGCGAACAGAGTGCTTAACTCGTTGTTTGGAGCCAATGAGCTATTGATGGAGCTCGAGCGGCGAGCGGAGCACTTAACTCGTTGTTTGGAGCCAACGAGCTATTGATGAAGCTTGAGTGGCGAGCGGAGCGCTTAACTCGTTGTTCGAAGCCAACGAGCTATTGATGAACCTCGAGCGGCGAGCGGAGTGCTGAACTCATTGTTTGGGACAAAGGAGTTGTTGATGGAGCTCAAGCGGCGACCAGAGTGCCAAACTCATTGTTTGGGACAAACGAGTTGTTGATGGGGCTCAAGCGGCGAGCAGAGCGCTTAACTCATTGTTTGGAGCCAACGAGCTATTGATGGAATTCAAGAGGCGAGCGGAGCGCTTAACTCGTTGTTTGGAGCCAACGATCTATTGATGAAGCTCGAGCATCGAGCAAGGCATTTGAGCTTGTTGTGTGGAGCCGACAAGTCGTTGATGAGCCCAAGCAGAGAGCAGAGATCGGGGTGTTGGACCCGTTGCTCGATGTTGATGAGTGGTTGGCCGGAGGAACTTAAGTGGAGTGCATCACATCGAACTCATTGTTAGAGTGGATGAGTTGTGGCAATTCTGAATCTTCTTAGTGTGGAAGTGAAGTCACTTGTGTTTATTCAGCATTGAGATGATTCCATTCTTCTCTTTACTGACAAGTAGTTGCGTGCATCGAATGAGGTTCCCCGAGACACTGTGCTTGCCCTCCTTCGTGATATGTTGTGCTTGACGGAGTTGGAACTCTCCCGTTTGCACGGCGCTTCAAACGAGATGGAGTTGGTGGCTGCTCAAGTGAAGGTGGTAGAATAAATCTGGAGTTTGCTCGTCTAAGGAAGACTTGTCTCGAATATCATCATCAAGAGTTAAGGCAGCCCTATGGAGCTGTTAGCTGGTAGGAGGCCGGCGAGGAGTTTTGTTTCTCTTGGATAGAGCATCTCTCTAGTGTGTATAGCTGGAAGAATAGCTTTCATGACAGTTTGTTATACAGTGTTCGCAGGACTTTCGGTAGCGATTCTTAGACGTGAAACGTGGAGTCATTGTAACTTTGTTGTTGTAATGAGACTTGTAGCTTGTGGAATGATAAGTCTTCTACATGCTTGTGTTTTGTCCTATGATACATCGTCTTGGGGGTTGGCTAGTCGTATGAGTTGATTTTGGGAGAGTTAGACTTTGGACTAGCCGTTTTGCATTTGTAGATGTCTGTAGTGCTTACTGGATCTGAACATATGAGTTTAACAATAGTTCTGTGATTTGCAGGATTCATTTCACATGCTTGACCTTTTCTGTCATGGTTGAGGTGTCATCGAATGGTTCTCTGTCGCTAAATAACAGGGCCTCAAGTCTGTTGCGTATAGCTTAGAGAGCTGTCGACAGTGTATAACAGAGTTTAGCATTGCTCCGTCTTGAACCCAGCTAGTTGTAGGGACAACTCTGAAGGAGAGTTGTTTTCCAAAATTTCTGTATGAGGCCTCTAACAGATTGTGAGAGTCACATCGAATGGAGAGTTGAACTCCAAGTGTTGCTTTTTACAAGTGTTACTGGAGTAACTCTGGTCCATGATTTTGGACCTCTTAATTTGTTGTTGAGGAAATTTAACTAGTTGCAGGAACAGATCGAATGGCGAGTTGAACTCTGAACGTGTGTAATTACATGTTGCGAGAGTAACTTTGAACCATGAACATGGATTCCGAACTTGTTATTTTAAGTATTTAACAGGTTGCATGAGCAACTCGAATGGCAAAGCGCACTCTGAACTTGCTTCTTTGCAAATTGACAGTCTCTTTTGAACCATGAACTGGACTCCGAACCGGTCGTCGAGGCACTAACAGATTGCAGGAGCAGATTGAATGGCAAAGTGCACTGTGAACTTGCATTATTGCAAGTTGTTAGAGTCTCTATCGAGTCGTGGGTATGGACTCCGAATTCCTCTTACAGGGAGACTGGCAACGAGTGTTTGGTGCTGCTTAAGTGTTTAAGTATGGCACTCAATTTGTTGTTTCCGAGCCTCCAAGGAAGTTCAACTAGTTGCAGGAATAGATCGATCGGTGAGTTATGTTCTAAGCGTGCGAGGTTGCACGCTGCAACTCCCGAGTTCTGGATTGCGAACTTGCGTTAAGGAAAGCTTGTAATGAGTGCCTAGCGCCTCTTTAAATGTAAGTTGGGCGTGTAGCTCGTTGTTTGCTTTAATGAACCAACAAGTTGTAGGAACAGATCGAATGGCGAAGGGCACTTTTGAACTTGTTTCATTGTAAATTGCTGTAGTAACTTTGCACTATGGATGCGGGCTACGTACCCATCTCGTAGGAAGCTTTTAACGAGTTATTGGTGCCATTTTTGTGCACAAGTTTGGACCCAACTCATTGTACTTCACAAGGTGTTCTACTTTCCAAGTCCATGCTGATATCTCCTTACCCCCCGGGTCTTCAAGTTGATGAGCCGTCAGGAAAACAACTTGGTAAACCTTGTCTGGACTTGCCTATTTCGGAGGGAGCCCCCCATTGCTTTGCATAGTGAAATATGAATATTCGGACGCACCACTGTGCTTAGGCATGATTATTTGTCTATGTTGAATAAGTGGAGTGGCTTCGGGCGTGGGATTCATGTTTATTACCGTGTCATGATGAGAACTGGTTTGGACCTGGCGAGAGATGGTGTGGCAGGTTTGAAGTTCTTGGTAGAGTTGGTTATGACAGAGGCTTCAAGCTCGTTTAAAGTTTTGGAGTTATTGTGACTGTTTTCTGGCGGTAGCTCTATGGCATTGAGGGGGAGGATGGAGCCCCCCATTGCAGCGGTGTAGCATGCTCGTGCTGCCTGTTGGCTTCCTACAGCTTGGCCTGCACCAGCTATTGTTGGGAATCTCGTTTTCATGTAAAAAGCAAAGGCAATTGCATGGAATGCCGCCAGGCCTGGACGGCCAAATATAGCATTGTATGTAGCTTTCACATCAATTACCATAAAGTCTAGTACTTCCGTTTGAATAGCGGGGGTTCTTCCCGCTTTTACGTCAAGTGCGAAAATTCCCTCGACTTGGACAGGTGCACTAGAGAAGTCATGAAGTGTATAACCGGCTGGCATGAATCGGTCTTGAGAGAGCTTGAGAGCTTGAAATGTGGCCATGAAGAGGACGTTTACTGAGCGGCCATTGCCCACCAGGATGCAGCGTACCTCATGATTTAGCATGCAAAGGTTTATGACCTATGCGTCGCAATAAGTTGTTTGGACGCCTTCTAAGTCCTTGTTGGAGAAAGATATTGGGGGCCCGATGCATTTGGCAGGCAGAATGTTATATATGGAGTTGACTTTGCTGATGAAAGCTTTGCGGGAGGAGTTGGAATCTCCCCTTATCGGGTCTTCATGAATGGAGTGAAGGACGGTCTTGTGTTCAGAGTCTTGAGACTCGCATGACCTCTACTGACGCTTATTATCCCTCCGGGATGGAGGATTTTCGACGTCGTTGTCTTTCTGAACGAAGTTGGAGAGATAGCCCCTGTGAATCAGGGCTTCCGGTTCTTCTTTAAGGGTTCGGCAATTGTCAGTAGTGTACCATGATCTCTGTGAAATGTGTACCACTTGTTTTTGTCTTTTCTTCTACTAGATGTTGACATCGCGGGGGAAAGGTAGATTATTCTGTCCTTCTCTACGTTCATGAAGATGACTGATATGCTTGCATTGAGAAGAGTGAATTTGTCGAAGCATGATGCTAGAGTTGGACGGCATAAACTTGCACCGTTTTTCTGAAACTTCCTGAGTTCTTCCCCGCCTGTGTTCTTCTGTTTGTTCCCGGAAGGTGAATCATTCTCACCTTGAGGATAGAGAGCTTCCTCGACCCTGGTGTATCTGTCACTCCTTTCCAAGAGCTTAGTGACACCTTTGTGAGGCCTTTTGGCGAGGGAGGATTTCAGGTCTTTGTCAGTGAATTTGTGGCGAAAGAGCTGCAGTTGTGTCTGAAGTGTTCAAGGCAGAAATTAACCTTGCTTCAGTTGTTAAATGCTTGACGAAGTCTTTTGGCAGTTCTCCATCTTCTTCCTTCAGTTCTAGCAGGGAGACGGTGGTTTTTTCAGTTCTCTGGCTAGTAACGAAGTATGCAATGAAGAGTTCCTCGAGCTGATCAAAAGAAGATATGGATTCGGGTTTCAGATGTGAATACCATTCCCTAGCTGATCATTTCAGTGTAGTGGGAAATGTCCGACACATGAGTGCATCGGTGGCGTTATAGAACATCATAAGTGTTTTAAAGCTTTCAATATGGTCCATTGGGTCGGATTCCCCGTTGTAGGATTCGAATTGAGGAGCTTTGAAGTTCCTTGGAACGGGTGCATCGAGGATGGTTTTGCTAAAGGGACGTTGATTTGGGCGGTAGGCCCTGTTGGAGCAGTTTCTCTCATTCTCTATCTGTTCTAGGCAATTTTCTACTTCTTGGATACGGTAAAGGACTTGGTCGTCCTTCTTTTGGGATCCAGTTGAAGCATTGTGGACTGAGATGCATTCGTACTGAGGACGTTGTTCGGGATGGTTTTATCAGGAGCCCCCCGGTGCCTCTCCGTTGGAAGAAGCATGATTAGGCTGTCGGGGTGACTTTTGAGGAGGAATCTGATCTTCCATAGAAGGAGCTGGTTGACGAAGAGTGGTAGTGCGACGGATGGAGGCCGCCCCTTCACCTCTTAGTCATTGTGGCATGGCGATAAGTCTTACTTGTGTAGTTTTCCACAGACGGCGCCAATCTGCTGCTGCTTATTTCGGTGTGGGAGCAAACAAATAGTGAGTTAATAATGGATGGAAACTACTAAAAGTCAAACCTGCTATGGCCGTTAAAGGAGGTTAGAGCTCCCGAGATTGAATCTGGATCGTTGATTGACCTCCTGTGATCTGAACTCGACAGTGGATGATGCGGTCAACGAACCTGCAAAATGCCTGAAACACCGGGGGGTGGCCCCCGTGACAGACCCTCTGACACACAAGAAAACCAGAAAGATAGAAAGTATGAGAGTAAAAACTGGTGAATTGTTGATTACCTGGAGACTGAAGAGGGGAAGGAGTATTTATAGGCCTGAGAGACATTCTAGAAGCCGAATCGTGACCGTCGGATCTTTCATGTCTCCCCCCTGAAGAGATAAGCTATCCCTGTGAGGGGATAAGAGATTTGACTCCTAGCTATCATGGGCTGGATGTCTCTCTAAGTGGGCCTAGTCTGTCACTTTTTATGGACTTGAGAGATGCCCATGTTTCGGAGTGGGCCCAGGCCTGTGATGGCTAATTTGCTTGTAAACGCTTCGAGATCCGTGCAGGAATCGTATAGCTCTGATCTGCTGCGATTCTTACCATCATCATTAGTGGTAATCACATTAATAATATTAACATTGATCATGTTAGTAAGTTAGTAAGTTAAATATGTTAGTGTGGTAGTAATTTAGTAATGTAAAAATGCTAGAATGTCATGTAAGTGAGAAGTTAGAAAGTTGAAAATGTAGACTTGACCTTGTAGTGACCTGATGGCTAACCAATTGTTCATGGTTAATATGCATAGTTTATGATTAGGAGCTAAGTGTAGACTTGACCTTGAGTACAAGAAATCATGTAAGTACAATTATTCATGTTAGAATTAATATGATAGTAAGCAAATTGAAGGAGTTAGTAGGCACCTAGTCCTCATAATGTAAATACAAGCTTGAGATTAGTATGTAGAAGCAAGGGTGAAAGAATACTTCTTGATAAGCGTAATAACTTGAAAATATGAGAGTATGTCGTGCTAACTAAACATGATATTTAAATGGGAGAAAATGTAAAGTGTAGTAATAGAAGAAGGAAGTAAGAGTAATTATTATTGCTTTCTATAGGCCGGACGTGGGCCGGAGAAAGGCCAAGTTGGGCCAATATTTGAGAATACGAATATAATGATAATCTAATGTAATTGTGAACAATGAGACTATAAATAATTAATAAAATCCACCTAGAAACTAAGTGGCGATTAATGGAGGAATTAAGTTGATTAGAATTGACCTAAGTCGTATAAATTAGTAAAGGCGTTAGTCCTAGGTAGTGTGATTCGTGACCGTAAGGACAGGCGCTAGTTGGCGTGTACTCACCTGTCAAGGGGACACATGTGGCTTGATCTCGTTTAGGGCACGTGCGGCGTAGTCTCGTCTGTTAATTTCTGGGATTTAGTGTAAGACCAAGCTATGATTGGAGATAGGAGATGGACCCCTATGCCTTCACCTAAAGGTAGTCTGGGTTGTTTAATGTGAATGGGGATCCTGTAGGGTTACCTTGATGTCGTAACAACTTTTGATGAGGTCCGGGAGTAGAGAAAGACCACAGGGTCCGGTGCCTCAAGTGGAGGTTCCACGAGGTTGCCCGGGATTGGAGAGAGACCACAGGGTCCGAGCAGAGTAGTGTAGGTAAGACTGGGGAGTGGAGAAATACTATAGGGATTGGCACCATTATGGGTGTATAGGAGCGGAGAGAGACTACAGGGTCCCGGCATGGCACTACCGACTGCAGTAACGGGGTAGACCGAACAACTGCAACATTATCAAACACTAGATAAATGACAGAAACAGGGCTAGAGTACAAGAGTGGGATACATGGCGGGGGATCGAACCCTAATATCTGGAGAACACGAACTCGTTAGGAAGTATGTAGTATGGGATGCATACATTTCCAATGAAGTTGCATTTGGGAAGATATGTAGCATTAGGATGCATACATTTCCAAATCAAGCCTGCATTAGAATAGGTACATCGTGTGCATATTGTGTTGTGCATTAGATTCTAGGGTCATGTCATACACCGACACCTAGCTATGTGTCACACATTCTTGGGCATTAAATCGTTGTTAAAGAAGGAAGTTCACTGTTTTTATCAGTTTGCATCAATTGCATTCAACTGACATGCCCACTGTGTGCAGGACCGGCGTTCGTGAAAAAGAATGTTGTAATGGAGCATAGAGAGAAGATTTAATTTTCTTGATATAAGGTAATTCATTGTTAAATCATGATGTAAATGTATGGTAATTAGCGAATGAAAAGTTTTAAATTTCCTATGATTCTCTGTGTTATGTACTCTTTAAAGCACGATCCTGGTTATTGTCACAAGTTCCTGGTGTATGGAACTCAGGGCGATACATGAATGGTCTTAACCAACTATGCTACTGTGCTAACTATTAGTAAGATTATTATTTTTTTACTTATGTACAATTCATATAGTATACTTATACAAAATTCGGGGTCCCTAGAAATTCGGGGGCCCTGTGTGCTTGCACCACCTGCCCACCCCCAGGGCTGGCACTGGTAAGGAAATGTTTGTTTCCATAGAAATATGGTGAAAACATATTTTTTAATGCCCAATTTGATTTTCTTTTCTGTTGAAATAGACTTTTTAATCTTTGTTTGAAAGAAAAGTTGACAATAAAATAATGTGCCAGATTAGATTTAAAGAAAAATTGAATTTTTTTTTTTTTAAACGGATGGAAAACCCCAGAAAATTTATAAACATAATATTTTAAAATTTGTGTAGCTATATTTTTTCTAATATAAAACTAAAATGATTTTGATTACGCTTCATAGTGTATTTTTAAATTTTTTTCTCAATTAGCTTTATCCACAAAATAAGGGGGAAACTATTTCCTAGTTTTTAGAAATGCCATCCAAACAATAAAAATTGATTTTTAAGTTATCCTACTTATTTTCATGTCAAACAAATAATATCAATTAAAATATAAATGTGTAGAAACCTATTTTCTGTTTTTCTATAATTTTATTCTCTTGAAACAAACATCCGCTAACTAAAAAAGTAACTTCTTTATAATCACGGGAAAAAAAAAATCTTACTTTTTAGTTGCAATTTTGAAGTGCTTAGATGAAATATTGCAACTGAAATTGATGTTGCAACCCAGCTACAAAATAGGCCAGCTGTAGTGTTTTTTGATGTTGCAAAATATAATAAATGTACGCACAATCGCATCCAAGCTCTCCCATTACAACAGATAGAATAATAATCATTCACATAATGACATACATATCACCTTTCCTTTTGAAGTGATAATAATAGAAATGTAGTAGGAACACCTTTAAACGTATGAAATTGAAAAGGAAAACGATAACAAAAAGAATGCTTAGGATGATCCTAAGGCAATCTTGTTCTGGAAACCGAAAAACAAACAAAGAACAAAAAACAAAAACTAAGCACGATAAAGAGAAAAAAGTAGGTTACAGATGATGACAGTTCCATATTAGGCACCACTTGACAAAAAGAAAACCATAAAGCAGAATTATTCACAAGAATCCAGACAACAGAAGCTCAAGTGGGTAGCTTTCATATAAAAAAAGATTCAGAAAGTAAGCTAAAAAGAGCATTGATAGATCAGGCTTACAACAAGGAAAAGGAATACTTTGAATATCCTACAACCCACAGCCATGACTCATGGATGCATAATGACACTTTTCGAACTGCCCACTTGCATGTCCATCTCAAAGCACCCGCATCAACAGCCAAAAGGCGAAGAGTGCAGGTTTACAAGATAAACAATAGTTGCAGGAACATAGAACTCCAGCAAATCTAACCAACTTTGCAAACAACCATATTACAAAGACAAAAGATTTCGTGAACTTATTTCTACAATTGAGCAAAATTTTCACAATAAATAAAATAAATATATATAGTTTTGCCACAAAGTGTCACAAAACAAATCAAAAGTGATAATTGTACAATTTTCACTGCCAGTTGATCAGTTACAAATAAACATTTTCCCGACTAAGGCATTGGCAGTCCTAAAAAAATAATCTACTAGTACAAGATAAAGAGAAGATTACAATTGCATCAGTAAAGAGAACTAAACAAAATGAAGTTTTGAAAAAAGGAAGGGGATTTTCGAATTCAAAATGGGCTTGTGGCCCCAACGCAAGCAGGAAACTAACGGGCGGTTCACCATAGAGGTCAAGAGAACATCCTGAGGAAGTTGTTTGCATATGCCATAGGCTTAACATCTGGGTGTGGCTGCAATTTTTAATAAACCCATCAATCAATCTTGAAGTTCTCAGAAAAAATTAGCAGTATAAAAACAATATGCAGAAACATTGCAATAAAAGTAGCTACTCACAACTGCTGAGAATGAAACAATGTCCGGTTTCATTTCTGGGGCTTTAAACCGTATAAATGCGCCTTTGTTTCCCATCTACACAGAATTACAAATGCACCTTAGTATTAAATTATAATATTAGTTAAGACAGGAATACAACTGTCAGGCGACTCAGGCCAAGATGGAAGGGTAAGCAATGGCACGTAGGCGAACAACATTTACTTCAATATATTGAAGGTACATGGTGGGCAAAAATAGGTGTAGACATGCCCAAGTACAGACCTCCATTATCATCCTGTATGTACATTGAAATTGCAGGGGCTCTAGGTGCAATTTTAAACTGTGAGAACTCAGTTTATGCCGTAGCATTCTAATTGGTCGAGTATTTTATTGATAGAAGAAAGTCCTCCACCCGAAGGGGCAATTTAACTTTCATACAAAAGAAGAATGAGAGGTTAGCTAGATGATCTTATCCCCATGTGTTCTTTTAAACTTTTGGCAATATTCATGAATTGATCTTTAAAGGAGTGCCACAAAGATAATTCAGTTAATATATCTATGGCGTCTAATTTTCTCACTTCTTCTGCATATAAACATTAATCACAAATATTTCTGTGTCAGCTTCATTTTTACTCTTTATAAATATATTAGATAGCCCCACATCTTAATGAGAAAAATTTCCCCATGTAAAGTAATTATGATAACAAGGTGGGCCATTGATCACAATCTTCATGCTATATATGGTGACCACTTACACAAATGCAACTAACTGCAACACATTATATTGTTGAACTAAACAGTTAATTTTTGGAGCCACTTATTCATCAAATAAGAAGACCACTTGATTCCTTATACACAACCATCTCATGACATGCAGATCATGTGAACTGTGTGGATCATCTCATTCCATGGGATGACTGAAAATTATAACATGCTATATGATTTTTAAAAATAATTATGACAGCCTACTGTTCATTGTTGACCTATACGAAATGTTCACTCAGGAGGCAGTAACTTTTTACTGTACAAGGTGGGTTATTTCCACGAACTTTAATAGAGTTCGAAACTGTTGTGATATTTTGTGTTATTTGCTTTCGAACTTTTTTAGAAACAATGATTTGTTTAGAATGATTCTACAAAAAACTAATGATGGGGCTGGTTTTTTGTTCAATCCCTACTATAACCATTACTGAACATCTGAGAGACCAGTCTGTTACAGAGGGAAAAAATGTCTCTCATTTGACACAAACAGGTAAGTCGGAGTAGGGTTGATTCTAGTATGTTGCTACGTTTATGGTTACGAATCAATTAAATGTTACAGAAAAACCTCATTCATTGACACAAAAAGTTAAGTCAAGAGTAGGGTTGACTCTAGTATGAGCGCACACAGAGGCATGCCATGTTTCACAAGTGCAATATGAACTCAGTGTTTGAAATAACATTACCTGGTCACAATAGTTTGGAGCAGAGAAGACAGTTATAAGTTTCCCATCATGCTCAATTTGATAGCCCTCATCCTTCACCTCATGTGAGCGGACCACGAGATCTGCAACAGAAGGTAATCATGTATAACAAGAACAGCAATCAAGATATGGTCTGTAGAAAGAGACACTTACCAAGATTATTTTCTTGCAGGAACCTCTTTGTCACATCTGGACCAAAGGAAAGGCCAACACCTCGTTTGCTGGGGCCCCTGCCAAGCTGAGGTTGGGGGTCACTCCAAAGTAATTCACACATTAAACCTGAAAATTGTTGAGATTTATGTGTAATGGTTATATCACAAAGAACAGGGAAAATAAACACAGTATAAGGTCAGTATGCTTGTTCTGCAGAGAATATATTCATCACGACCGAATCAAAATGAAGGTCCGAAACTACAACTAACAAGGATAATAGGTGCTCTAAAAATTTTATTGGTCCAAAGTTGTACATCTATCATAAAGTGTAAGAAAATCGATCCTATTGCTTAATAAGATAGTCATTAAACCCTAAATTTCAACACATGTAAATCAAGATTAATTGACTTAGAAAGAAAATCATACCCATGGGCCATGGCTACCAAAAATAATTATTACAATTGACGGATATAATAAGTTCAGTTACATGGAAGCTGCATGTCTGGATATACTTATTTTCTGCAATGTTATAGACGTCCATGATGGAAAAGTCCAGGAAAGGAGCGAAGATGGACAGAATACATCCTAACTATAAATTAGATTGTCAAATTCAACTAGCTTCTAAATCAAGTATTTATTAAACTAACAGATAGTCCTTTCTCAGTAAATAATGCAAAGAGATCATCACCAATACAATTAAGGGTAAGCCTATCCGACAAAGAATAAGCAATCTAATAGGTAAGGTGTCATGCAAAATTGGAATTGCCTTCAGGTTTACTAATGGAAAAGTTCCAACAAATGAACAAATAATACAAAGACTAAGAAATCAGATAGGTAATGCATCTGGTAAAATTAGTTGAAAATGCGAGGGACTAACTATTTACTAATGGAAAAACTCACAAACTTCAGCATAATGCAGCATAAGGTGCCCAGCATCTCTTGCAAAATTTCCAAAGTTAAAGTTCATCTTGCTTTATAAGTGCTATTACTACTATACACAACAATATAAAATCATTTTAGTTTTGTAAAAGTTCCCATTTTAGATTAAGCTCTCAAGTCTTTTATCCTACTTCAAGAGTTTACATTAAATATTAAATATTATCTTGTTATATTGATATTATAGTTATAATATAGAATTTTCATTTTCAAATTCAGTTAACTTGTTAAATAGCATTATTAGTTATGGACCTTCCTAATTATTTTATTATTATGGCTTTTTTCCTTTTACCAATTTCCACTTTTTCTGCTTAAGTCCCTGGAGCCCATACCAAATTTTAAGGTTCACCACATCCGCATGTATCTTTCTTCACCATTTAGTTAAGGGATGTAATACCCCGAATTTTAAGGTGATTAATGAAAATTCAATATTATGACTATTTGGATTGATTGGTAAATATCAATGATTTTGGGGTTATGTGCAAATATTATAAATCTAATGATTGAAGTGTGAAAATGGATTTATGTGGTTTTGGGGAAAATATTTAGGGTTTTCCCCCTTGCGTTCTTTTCTTCTATTCAGGCCACCAGAAAGAAAGAAACACATGAGAGAAAAGGAAGAGAAGAACAAAGGAGAGAGAAAGAGGATTATAATCATGATGACAACGGTGAACCAAGGCGAAGAATTGAAAGAAAGGGGTTGGTCGAGGTGTCGTCAATGATGATAGGTTAGATCTAAACTTAGATTTATCGATTAAGGTGAGTGGTGATTCATATATTTTGTTTATAATTGTATTTCAATTGATTTAATTTGTGATTTAAGAATTTGGATGGTAATTTGTTCTTCCATGATTTTATTGTATATATGAACTAGGTTTGCCCGTTGACACGTGCCTACGGCACGTCTTCGGAACGGTGCACATTGTTTGATCATATAAAATAGTTTTGGAGGTCCAGCAAATTAATTGAAGTAGCAAATATATTATATGAGAAACTTTTGGGGATCCAGCAAAAAACATATTATATGATTTTTTTTTTATTTGTTTGAATTATTTTTAAAGTTTTTTTTTTAGTTTTTTAATTTTTAATTTTTTTAAAAATTTTAAAAATTTTAATTTTTTGAATAGAAGGAGAGAGGGAGAGAGAATAAAAAAATTAAATAAATATAGAAGTTGTTTTGGGTGGGAGATTTGAATTTGAGTTTTGAGAGAAAATTTTTGGGGGAAAAATATGTTTTGTGAGGTAAGATCTGGACCTTTAATTTTTTAGGGGATTGAAGGAGAGCCACCTGATAGCTTTCTTTGTAATTTATTATATAGATTATCGATTAACATTTATTGGAGGTTTTGGTATAAATTACGTGTGTTTTTTTTTATGTCTTTTGACATTTTTGTGGTTGTTGTTGTCATCGTGTATTTATGGTTGAATTATTGGTTATGCGAAGAAGTTTATTATCGTACATAAAGTGTTTGTCATATAGTCTTAAGTTGTGATGCATATGTTCTTTGTTAAGTTTATGAATATTGGATACGAAATATTATATTTTGAGATTCGGTAAAAGATTTTAAATAACCCCTTATAGGCTCTCATGTGTCCACTATACCAGTATATCAGTCAAGTGTTGTATAAGTGTTGTATAAGTGTTGTATGCATAACATGTTAATATACCAGTATATCAGTCAAGTGTTGTATGCATCACATGTTAATATACAAGTATGAGTCAAGATTTTAAATAACCCCTTATATGCTCTCATGTGTCCACTATACGAGTGATGAGTTCTTTATGCACAATAATTGTCCTACCACAGAGTGTAGTGGTGTTTATCTGTCAACTGAACCGAGCTATAAGTGTTGATCGACTGAGAGGAGGACGTATCTCAAATTCATTGCATGAATACTCGTATCTGATTATTTATGTAGTATGGGATGTGTAAATTATTCGATAAGTATCGCACTAGGCATCCTGCATTGCTTGCTTGTATGATAGCATTATTTGTTGTTGAACTTATATGTTGTAAGCGGATTTATATTTGAAGTTGTTTTATGAGTTTTTATGAAGTTTTGGATATTTTTAATTGTTTTTATGGTATATGTTGAACTCACTAGATGAAAGATTACCTCCACCATAGTTTGTTTGTAGGATTAGGATATAGATCATGGAGCCATTGATTTTTCGGATTGAAGGTTGGAAGGTTTTAGTAGGTAATCTTGTTTATTTGATGGATATTTGATTATTGTATGGATATTTATCATCTTGAGAGAATTAATTTTGTGAAAGAACATTTGAGGAGATAATTTATAGGATGATTTCTTATTATCTATTGGCTAACGTCCCCGATTTGTATGTGCTCAGGTACGAGGTGTTACATGGGAGGAACCATCAATATGATAATCACAATACATGGAATCTTATACATTAAGTAAACATGAAATTATGCACATATACGTAACAAAAGACAAAACAACTTTCATAGGTATGCATGTTGATTCTGCATACTAACAATTGTGTCCCAATTAATAAAAGAGCATACATAATATGCAGAGAAGAATGCAGACAATCTAAAAAGTGCTCTCCCTTCAACCTACTAGATATAAGCTATATCCAGACAAAAATATGTTTTCAACAACTAGTCACTCTCAAAATATAGTAACTATTACTAAGCTGAAGGTGGAGAAAAAATAATAACCAAGAACACATTGTCAAAAAGAGATTTGCAAGTCAAGAAAATGTAAATTAACTAAAATGACGAAAATGTAAATTAACTAAAATGAAGCAAAGTAACGAACAGGTAGAGGATATTAACGAATTACCTTCTGAATAGAAAAAGAAGCCCTCAGCCAACTTATTAATTCTAATAGACTAATAATAAATTACCTTCTTCTGGAGGCTCGCAAAAACGATCAATAGCGCGAATATCAGAAAGCTTCACTCCATCAACACTAAATAACCCACCATGAACAACAAAGACCTTATTGTTTATGACATGAGCCAAAGGTAAACAACAGAAGACTTCCGCAAACAGTTCAATAAATATTTCGCTCAACTTAGATTTCACCTCCCCTTCAAAACCATATATTTTATTCATACTCTTGCTTTCATGGTTTCCTCTAGCAAGGTGCATAGCTGAAAAAGATTCCAATATTAATTAAAACAACATTTTCTCAAAGAAGTATAAATCCAAGTACACTAATTAACAGTATCAAGTAGCATATGGTTAAAATCTAAGTATGGCCAGTGAGAAGCTTCCGAAAGAACCAAAACAACCATATGAGTGCAGATGAACTACGAAAGGAAATTAAGAAAAAGCCTACACAAGAATTACTTATGAACTACATGAAAGAAAAAATGCACAAGGGTTCAGTGCAGCCATAAAGAAATTAATAATAACATATCCTTGTTTGAGAAGATTACATAACAAACAGACATCAAAAAGGAAACAATGTTTTCAACTGGATCATGGGAACAGAAAATTACCGTGCCATAGACCACTAACTTAGCAATAAAAGCAAGACAACTGACAGAAAACAGGTGACAAAGCAGATTTATTTTCAACTTAAAGCCTTTCAGACTCCATGAACTAGTAAATCCCTGACAAATACAATTAAAATGTGTAGAAAGATGAGGTTTGGTCGATTGTAGTAGTTGAAGGTTGTGGGAGGTAATAGCATGGTAGGAGTAGGACATGAAGTATGTCTTAAAATATATATAAAGTAGGAAAAAGATACATGAGATAAAAATGTGTACACAGAAAGAAAGGATGAGAGAACTTTCTTAGTGGCTAAGTTCTTCGGCAGCTACAATCAGAAGAACTCTTAAAAAATGAAGAGTGAAACTGAGGAAAGGGGGGAAATTTTCTGTTCAACCCCATCATGGGATCACCAAATGTATATCATGGAAGAAAAAAAAAAGATTAGCTCTGGGAAAAAAGACTGCATAAATTAGAGCTTTACACGTGACTTAACAGACGACCACCACCACTACATGAATCCTTCTCCACTCAACATTATTGAGGTTCACCTCCTTCATCAAATTAACAATTTTCAAATCCCTACTAATAGCTTTAACCATAGTTTTTTGGCGATTACCCCCGGTACATTTTGAAGAATCAAGGCCGTCATAGCAAGAAAAATAGAGGAGGACCATTTATGGTTCTCAAAACAACATGAAAGTGGCACACTAGAAAATAGAGATAACATAAAGAAATGCTAACTATATACAACTTTATGTTGACAATTAAAGGTTGTACCTGTTGGAGACATGCACTTGAATGCAAGTAGTGTAAGAATGACTTCAAGTGAAAAAGATCCTCGGTCCACAAAATCCCCATTAAAAAGATATGGATTGTCTTCTGATGGAAGCCCGTTGAGCTCAAAAATATTAAGCAAATCATAAAACTGCAGTTACGCAAAAGTAGATTGCCTCAGTTCAGAAATCTTATTGATCATTACGTTTAACAAATGCAAGTAAGCGTGCACTCATAAATGTAGCATATGCATGCATTTGTTCCAATATTATAACATAAATCTTAAAGTAGAGTCGAGAGAAGGAAATGAAAAAATATATGCAGGTCAAATTAGAGAAGCAATAGATTATTAATAACGAGTATAAGAGTATAAGAGTATACAAATACATAAATAATGAGTATAAGAGTATATAAATGAGTTGAAACTTCAATATTTACGAACTCATACATAGACTAAATATGATTAGTACAGAGTTTAGACGTTACATTACACAATATACAGGTAATTTGTTTCAAGAGCATTAAATGCGCCATAAAGTAAAAAGTATATGCACAAACAACTAGTTTCCGTATAAATTGTGCACCTATCTCGAGTTATTTCATGTATGAATAACACCAGAATGGTAATGCCATATAAGTTAGATAGTACATGTATACACTATACAGAAGAATGTGCATATATAACCATGCAATGGTGCCTCAATAAGGGACGAACTACTATGTCGGATATCCTCTGACCGTCTCTACGTTTATAATTATATAGGATATAACTAAAATTAGAAAAACATTAAACAGTGATTGCATCCCATACCTGACCATGCACATCACCACAAACTGTGAAACGGCTCCCTTCTGTAACAGTTAAATCAACAAGAGACGGCAAAGAGCGCAACATTTCCCTAGCTTGTAAAGCAATTTGGTATGCATACCTGCACTCAAGCAGTTTTATAGTGTCGACTGGTACCATAAAAGCAAAGTAAAGAACAGAAAAGAAACTTAAAGGATTTTTAAGTTGCATGTTATCTGTTATGGCAGTTAATATCAAATACCTTTTGTGTAAGCATTTCTGGTTCTTGAAATCATCCATCATTTTCTTCACAAAGTCCAGTGTCACCACTTCACCATCTATTCTTGCACCGGTATATTGTGTCTCCACCTCTGAAAGGAAGTTCATGTCTTCAGTATTCTAGTTTTGATTTACCTCAAGTTATAGAGTCAAAAGGTAAACATAGACCACTTGATATAATTCATGTTAAGAATAAGAAAATTATTCCATACACGGGATATAAAAACCACCTGTATGTATTCCACACGTGGGATATAATTGTGAGGTTCAACATAGTCTGGATGTGGCAGGTGTGAGTCAACGAATCTCATCTCCACAGCCCAATCTCTTTCTTGTTAGGAGATTGTTGTGCAGCATAGTTGTTGTGCAAGGTAGCGAAGTGCACAAACAGATCTAGTGAACAACCAAGCAAGTAGATCACACAAATCACAAAAAGATTTGTCCCAGTTTGGGCGAATCCTAATTTGGGGAGAAATATACAAAGATATTATTGACGATTACAGGAGTTACAAACTCACTCACCAAACTATCTCTCGAACCTCACAATTGAGAAATTCTCAATGAAGTACTACCTCTCTCAATGGAGGCTAATATAATATATAGAGATGTAGAGAAACCCTAAGTTTAGTCTTGATACAATAATCGTCCGATATATCCTGAAGGAGAAGCCACACAATAGGAGCTATATGATCTAACTTGGAGTAGAAGATGGGCTCAAACGATCACCCGGATAAAGACCCAATAACAGTCAGCCCGTCCTTGGCGGTCGACTGCCCAAAGTGGCAGTCGACAGTGTCTTAGTCAATTCCAAATTTGAGGATTTGGGCGGTCAACTGCCCTTGGGAGAGTCAAATCCCTATGCTGTTGCTGCTCATACTTTGACTTCACTCCATCGACGCTTCGATCTTCCTTCACTTCACCGTCTTCTCTTCTCGTCGAACCTAAGTATACAAAACTTACACCCCAACAATCTCCACCTTGGATTGTATATGCGTGCTATTAACATTGTGTGATTAATCATTTCTAGACGCTTTTGTTTTTCAGCTGTAAACAAACTCGGTTCAGTAGTTTCCTCAACTAGTTGAATTAATCTTCCACCTTATTCCACCAATCAGTATGCCCCTTAAGGGCACACCCCAGAAGGCTTTAACATGGAGGAGCCACCCTCCACATGAACTCCACCTACCCTTAGACACTATCCACTTCTCGACGATATTTAAACGTCATGGTCTCGCTTCAATGATTCTCGTGGCGGCAGACTAAATGATGCTTTAGGAATAACGGGCATGGAAACACTTGCGCAAGATTTATAATTCACACAAAGTTTGTAGAGGTTGTGATGGTCAGGTCCAACACTCTTCTTTCCAAACATCACCGTACGACGACCTTCCAAAACAAACAAAACTCCACCTCAAGTTGTGTATCTTCTGTTCCAGCAGAGGTATATGCATGACTTCCTTTAGAGTGTACATGTTTTCATCTGGCATCTTCAACTAAACTGTCCCCTCACCAACTACATCACAAACCTCACCAGTACCCGTCTCACCCAACGACCCGTTATTGACTTGTAAGTAGAAAATTTGTCCCTCTCAGAGCAAATGTGAGTAGAAATACCCGAATAAAGAAACCAACCAGAATCAACATCTAAAGAATTTGAAACAAGACAATCAAAAATTTTACCAGATTCATAAGCACTAGCAATATTGGTGCTTTTCTGATTCAGCAACTTGCGACAATCTTTTTTGTAATGTCCAACCTTCTTGCAATATCAGCAACAAATCACACCTTTAAGCGCACTTTGCCTTTCAATTGAAAGATCTTCCACCGCTAAGCAACTTGTGGAGGTAGACGATGATTTCTGAGTCTCCTTCTTAAGTTGATATTCTTTCAAGTCCTTGATCACCTCAGCCACTGAAATATTCTCCTTGGTATACTTCCCGTGTAGCATGGTAGTTATCAAATACTCATACGAATCAAGTTAAAAGCTTTATCTTCTTTGCTTAAATCATCTGCATTTATCGCCCTCAATTCAGATAACACCGATTAAACTCCGTAATATAATCTTGAAAAACAGAACCTTCGTTCATTGAGAAACGAAATAGTTTCCTATTCCAATACATATGATCCAATAACGATTCCGAATAGTCAAATATGAGTCTTGTCCACAGACTTGCCACGCATTTCTCTTCAAGAAAATTGCACTTGACCTCGCTCACCAATGACAATCAGATTAAACTTAGGGCTTAAGACAAATCTCATCTCACTCCTTCATGTCAGATGGCTTTCCTTTCTCTCCTTCTAAGGCTAGATGTAGACATTCTTGAACCAGTACATCATACATGTCCACCTTCCAAAGATTAAAGTTGATCTTACCGTCGAACTGCTTGATGTTCACGTAGTTGTGACCTGTCATCTTTACCAAGGGACTCATCAACAGTATCTCTAATATCAGTTGTTAGGAAATTGTGGCTCAGTAGATTTGTTGAGCAAGGTAGGGAGAAGCACAAACAGATCTGATGAACAACCAAGTAAGTAGATCACACCAATCAGAAAAAGATGTCCCGGTTTGGGCGAACCTTGATCTAGGGGGAAATATACGAAGATATTATTCAACTAGAGAAGATTACATGAATTACAAACTCACTTACCAAAGATTACATGAGTTACAAACTCACTTACCAAGAACTATCTCTCAAGCCTCACTTACAATGGAGAAAATCTCAATGAAGTACTACATCTCTCAATGAAGGTTATTACAATATATAGAGATGAGAAACCCTAGGTTTAGTCTTGATACAATAACCATCTGATATATCCTAAGAATAAGCCACCTGATAAGAGTCGTACGATCTACCTTGGGGTAGAAGATGGGCTCAAATAATCACCAACATATAGGCCCAATAACAGCCAGCAAGTCGTTGGCGGTTGATTACCCAAAGTGGCAGTCGACCATGTCTTGGTCAATTCCAAAACAGAGGGTTTCAGCAGCTCGACTACCCTTGGGGCAATCGACTCTCAAATCCCTATCCTGCTGCTGATACTTTGACTTCTCTCTATCGACACTTTGATCTTCCTTCGCTTCATTATCTTCTCTTCTCATCGAACCCAAGTATGCAAGACATACACCCAACAATTCTAACCAGCCCAATTATATAGAAAAATTATTGTTGAATAGACCACCACAAGCTTGGATTTTGATGGCTTATTTGAAAGATAATCTAAAATAAACCAGCCCCATCACTTTGTCAGCAATCATAAAGTCAAAAGAAATTATAAATTTATTATTTTACTGTTTATAAACATTCCAAATAATGTTTAGGTTTCGGTTTCAACTTTTCAATATTAACTAAAATAAATCAAAGTCCATATATCAAAAATCATACAAGAACCTACATGATCATTATATATGACTGTTTTGGATTAAATGCTATTTTGCAGGCATTAAATGTGTATGGCCCCCATGTATGACTAATTAGTTTAACAAAACGTGGAACTAATGCACATGCAGCAGTTACATGTCACATAAATCTATCAGGTACCACAAGAGCCCAAAAACCTGTGCTGCCACTATATAATTGGTTATGCAACCCTCTATAAAAGATATATTTATTATCTGTGTCAAATTAGTTTACTCTCTCTCACACATGTACCACAAGTGCCCAAAAACCTGTCGCCACTAAATAATTGGTTATGCAACCTTCTATAAAAGATATATTTATTATCTGTGTTAATTAGTTCTCTCTCTCTCTCTCTCTCTCTCTCTCTCTCTCTCTCTCTCTCAGGTACCACAAGTGCCCAAAAACCTATGTTGCCACTATATAATTGGTTATGCAACCTTCTATGAAAGATTTATTAATTATCCATTTCAATTAGTTTACTCTCTCTCTCTCTCTCTCTCTCTCTCTCTCTCTCTCTCTCTCTCTCTCTCTCTCTCTCTCTCTAGAATGAAATTCAGTTCATTGCTAGACAAAGTTTTTAAGCCTAAAAAAGATTAAAAAATCATCCTTTCAAAATTTAACTTTCGAAATGTTTGCATCCTCTAGTGATTCACGTAGTTGCCTATATGGTGCTCTTGCCTTAGCCTTGTGTTTTATTTGTAAAACTCAAGCCTCTTATCCAACAAAACATCCTTTGTTTCAACTAGACTCAAATCTTTCACAGATCACCACTCCTAAAGTTACAATTTCTTACTATGACTTCAGTATAAATGTTTAAGAAATTCTAGAAAAATGACTGGCCTCCTACAATATTAAAAGAATACGAGGTCACCCATAGTTACTATAAACTTTTGTTGGGAGATAAAAGAAAAGGGTACACAAGAAAGGAAAAAAGAAAAATAAAGAACACAAAGAAGTAAAACGTGTAAAATTTTTGACATCAAAAGATGGACACAGATAATACCTATGCAGTGAAAATCAATAGAATCAGCGACAGAGCGTCTTTCAGTGTGCTGTACAGCAATTGCTTCTTCAAAACGAATCTTTTGGACAGCCTTTTCACACTCCTTCAACTTCTTTGTAGCATCCGGGTCATTGGGGGAAATTCTTTTGACCTGTGCAATATGAGAACACATTCAAGATACAACATATACAGTATCAGTTTTTTGCAGATTTAATCAGTCACATACGAAATGTCAACTCTCCGAAGAAATACCAGAAAAGACAGAAATGAAAATAAATAAGAAGGGTAAGCCATTCTAAAAAATTAAATGTGCAATGGTGCATAGAAATTAAGGCTAAATTTGAAAAGAAAAAAAAAACTTGAACTATCCCCTTTATGCAGAAAACCACACTCAAGTATAGTTGCGAAAAACCCACTCGCCTGAGCTTTCTGCTAAAGTTGAGTGAGGTTTTTGACAATAATGAGAAAGATGCATGATGTTTTCTCAACCAACTTGAACCAACTTGCAAAGATGAATGAGGTCTTTTATTAGAAAAGTTAGATGTTTTTTTGAAAATATACTTCATGGGGGTTTTTGGCAACCATACTTGAGTGTGGTTATCTGCACACAAAAAAAGTTTAGTGAGGTTTTCTGCATAAAGGGGATTGTTCAAGGGGCTTTTTTTCAAAATTAGCCTAGAAATTAAATATGCTTCAAAAAGAGAGAAATATGGTCACTTCGAAAGCTTGCAAATAGGTAGGGGTGTCAAAAAATACCATATTACCATACCATGCCGTACCATACCATTACCATACCATATATTACCGAAATCTTGGTAATACCATACCGAAATCTCGGTATTGTACCATACCGAAATTATATGGTATGGTACGGGTACCCAATACTGATACCATGGTATACCGTACCATGCCAAGTAATTAATATATATTTAATTTAATTTTTATATTTAAAAACCCATGCCCAGACTTAGCTCCAGACCCATTTTTCTTATTTTCTTTTTCAATTTTTCACCCCAGTTATACTAGTACTTCAACTATTCTTCTATTTTTCCTTCTTCCTTTTTTTCTTTTTTTGAATCTAGGGCACACGCACTGATTGACCTACGCACTACGCTGCCGAAGCACCACGCTGTCGCGATGCCGCCTACCTTCTTCAGCCCCATCGGTACGGTGTTTTTGGAAGATTTTTTTGATAAATTAGGAAACATTAGAGTTTAGTTGGTGTATTAATATAAGATCCATCTTCTTCTTGTTCTTGTTGGGTTTTCTTGAGATCTTGGGTATTATTATTCACAAGCAATTAAGAATTTAGAATGTAAAAGATCTTCTAATTTGATTTATCAAATTATTTTTTGTATTTTTTTAGGAGTTAATATAGGTGAAATCTTATTTATGTATTATATTTGTATCATAATCCTGAAATTGATTTATATATGAATCTTCTAAATGAGATACATACTGAAAAAAAAGGGAGTAGAACAATACACAGAAATGAAAGAACCATCAAATATCAATTATGAACGGAAAATAACAATACTGTTGTCATTCTTTATATATGAATCTTCTTAACTTGAAAATTGTTGTCATTCTTTCTCTGTATGTTGAAGCTATCCAATTATATCTAATTAAGCATATTGCAGAATGTTGAATCTAATAGAGTAGCATATTAAATCAATCATATTGTAGAATGTTGAAACTAATTTTCATACAATAAAGATATATTATATTGAAACTTATACATCTCTGAAATTGTACAACAATAAAGTCTACAACCCTGATTTGTTGTTTGGCCTGGGCGGATTAAGGAACTTCTTCATATATATATATATATATATATATATATATATATATATAAAATTATTTATGTTGGAACTTCTTCATATATATATTTATGTTGAGCTTATTTATCCTTCATTTGCCATTTATATGAATGTTATTTTTTTAAGCTAATTGATGTCCGGTAGTACCATGGTATTACCAATACCGTACCAATATTCCGGTAGTACCGAACTCGGTAATACCAAAATCTTGGCACGGTAATGGTAGAGAAATTTGTGTACCAAGTATTCCGGTACGGTAGACGGTAGAGTAATGATAATACGGTACGGTACGGTATACCAGCCCTACAAATAGGTTAGGTGATCCAGTTTAAACATCATGGTCAGCAGTTGAAAGTATTCACCATAATAAAATATAGGAGTTAAACATTACAACGATGAAAATTTCAAAACGACTTGTTGGTGTCTGTCTATGTCTGTGTCCGTGTCTAAGTGTGAGTGCACATCCCACAAGTACAAAGTGTATGTGAATCAAGTGCATGCAAATCATAGTTAGATTATTAGCCATGTATACAGAACATATTTTCTGCTTTGTTGTTATTTCGATTAATTATTATGTTGAGAACTAATGGAGTCCTTTGAAAAACTACACATATAAGTCATTGTGCACTTCCTGGAACTGAATAATAATTTTTTAAGCAAAAAGTCTTAACTCTTATTGCACCATTTAGCACTTTTGCATATCTCTAGTTATAGTAAGAATATACCATTAGGTTGTTTCCAAATCTTCACAATAAGACATGAAAGCCATACTTGAGCACGGACAGTATTAATCATGATCTGCTTAAATATAGAAGAAACTTGCAATGGAGATTTCCAACAATTAAGTTCTTCGTAGTAACATATTATTCGCAAAAATGGTAGCTTTCAATAACTAAATTTTACAGCTCCCTGTCCCTCCCTCCCCGTATTGAGTATTCATATACAAATGATGGAGCAATATGTCCAAGCTAATATACTTTTGGGGGTTGAAATTTGGTCTGAAAGAGCAGAATGTTGCACTCTTATTAGACTTCTGACATTTTGCCGGAGGTCCTGTGGCCCAAAGTTTTCTGGACAGGGCATAACTTAATAACGAGTGATTATGCTAAATGTGTAAAGTGTCAACTACTCTTCTGTTCCAATCACTGCATTTTAACCAAAAAACAAAAATTCAACCATGATGATCGCGATGGCGTTCACATATACATGAGACCAGTGTGCATATAAGTATCCATGATAGAAACAGAAAAAAATAGATATGATCCACAAAACTGCACGATTGAATCGATAAGTAGATAGTTTTCTTTTATGAATACCTACATAATTTACTTACCGGATTGATATAAAACATTCGATCAATAAAAAATAAGATCCGTATAATGTCAAAACAATTAGTCTAACATGCCTGCTGAAAATCTTTTAGAGCTTCTTTAAACTTTCCCATAGCAAGATGTGCCGCACCACGCCTATAGTAACCCTACAAAGGAAAAATGGAGAAACTTAATAACAAAGCCAAGGGCTAAACATGCAAAAGATTGATGTAAACCAAAATCCCAAGAACTTCACCTTCGAATATTTAGGATCAATTTCAATAGCCCTAGTGGCATCTTGAATAGCACTACCATATTCCTCAAGTTTGGTGTGTGCAAATGCACGATTTGCCCAATATACTGCATTCAGGCTATTCAGTTCTATGGCTTGAGTATATAAGTCAATGGCTTGAGAAAATTTATTGGCTGCAAGGAAATACATATCAAGATAATCAGAAAAGATAATCATAATCATAATAATACCAGTGATAAAATAGAAGCTTTACAAAGAATACGTTAATAAACATTATATCGTTATATTTAATACAATCTATCTACAATTACAAATCACAATTTGATAAAGACAAAATGCAATTCTTTCTGATGGCAATCTGTATGTCATTACCACAAAGCCATATAATCCTGCGGGCTGCTGATTCCAATAAGTTAAAACCTTTTGAAGGCCTTTTATATAACTACATACATAGAGAATTGGAGACACAATCCTATGACTAATCTAAGCAATGCCAGACACATTATTAGTTCAAATTGAACAAAAGTGGTTGGTACAACACTTTGGTCTAATATAGTAAGCAGGCAATTGCATACTATTAAGGCCATAAGAGAATATGATTAATTATTATTTGCTATTAAATATATTATGAAGTTGTTTGGGTAAATATCACCTTCAAGAACCAACGGTTCATGTCAAAGGTCAGAGACACATATTATAAGATATGCACATTCAATATAACTCAAACAGTTGTTCATAAATGAATCAGTATAGAATCTGAAAGAGGTTCAGTGACATATATTACACACAGAAATTTTAACTTTGATGATGTTTCCTTATCACAAGTATAATCGGAAGGTGAATAAATGTCCAAAATAAGATCTAGATATATGAATATACAAGATTGGCCCATGGCAATTAAATCTGATCTAAAGGGAAAACATTCAATAATCATAACAATAATAAACTCGAACATTCAAAACCAAATTACCTTTAAATGCTTCATTTGCCAAGCTTTTAAGCTTCTCTGCTTGGTCAACATGAGAGTTTGCAGATTCAACCATACCAGACATCCCAGAAAGTTGATAATTGATACAATTCCCAACTAATTAAATAACAATTTACATATAAGAAAGTTGATAATTGATACAATTCCCAACTATAATTAAATAACAATTTACATATACATGCCTTGGCCTATTACAGAAAACATCATGAACACAAAACAAAAGTTCAGACAAATATGCCTTCAACAAGGCCAATAATCAGGGAATGAGGAAAGTAAATTAATACAAAGATAATGTTATAAAGTGGGGAACGGATTGATACTGCTAAAAGCCTAAAACTCCAATGAGAAATTCAAACACTATAAGTTCAATGTCAACGGTCAATATAAATAAAATACAGATTTGATCATTATCAGCAGTCGCACTTTATGCATCGAGATCGATTGTAATCAATCTTTTTAAGATAAAATAAGTTCAATAGATACAACAAATATTGTAGAAAAGAAAAAAAGGTGGCGAGAAGCAGGAAGGGGTTGCGTGCAGGCTGAGCTTTAGTGACAAAGGACTGCCAATACTATTTTTAAATGAAAACAAAATATAGAAAAGTTACATAATAACGAGAATTTTTTGAATAGAATGCATTTATGATTAAAGCAAACCATAGAATTATCAGGTTAAGCAAGATTTCAATACGGTATTCCTTGCTCTTAAATAAAGGGTTAAAGCACTCTATGAAGCTAACACGAAACAGGATAGATAGTGGGGTTTTCGCAGGCTTTTCACAATATGGTTATGGCAATGTTGTCTGTCGAAATAAATAAAGAAATACTACACATTACAGACACCTCTACTTATAATCTGACACACTTTAAGATTAAAGCCATTTAAGATAATTAAGTATCCATGTCGCCCTAGTCTACTCAATAAAAAAGTAAAACATCATACAATGTTCTAACATCTGAAATCAGTAATTAAGAATATTGAATCGTACCTAGTAACTAGCATTTTATTTAATAATCATGAATATTTCATCTACACTTCCATGTGCATTGACCTTCTGCTCAGTACTTCGCCTTGTGTCGACAAGCTTGTTCATTGGAGAGGGTTACAGATACAAATACTTCAACTTTACAAACAAATTTAAGCCTATTAATGACTCCAAAGTCGTGCAAGAGCCTTGTGTTGATCCCATTGCCACATACATTCTAAAGCTCTATTTGTTATTGTTTTTAACAAAAAATGTTGTAACTGAAAAATACTATTAGCAAAAGTGCTGTGAACATATTTATATGTTTAACCTTAAAAGCTAAAAGCACCTCTTCAGGTCTCGCGGGAAATAAAGGGGCAAAGCTCCAAATTTTTAACAAATGCTCTTGGCAACTCACACTATCAGTTAACTTTGCCGCACACCTGCTTCCGAATCCAAAAGTGCTTTCAGAGCCCACACACTGTTTTTGCGCTCTTTTACATCGGTAGCACATGCAGATCTAATTCTATGAATTCTAATAACATCCATCTAGCCTTAAAAGCCCAAATGTACTTCAACATTCCCATTTCACTGCAGCTTCTCAAAATTCAAATTCTTGTGATAATCCCCATAAATCTTAACTCTTCCTCAAAGCCCTCTTGAATCACAAATGCTCTCCTAGTGCTTCTCACAATCCAACTATACAAACCTACCCATAGAATCTAAAAAACCACATAAAAATCACTGCTTTATCCACAAACCACCATCAATTCCCAATTTTCCGCCCCAAAAAATAACTCAATATTCAAGTCCATCTACAAATATCTACAGCTAAAAACGATATATTTTGATTTGAGAAGGGTAAAGCTCGTACCTTTGATCGAGGGATTGACAGATTTGGGGGTTAGGGTTTTAGATTAGAGAGAGGTGGAGAAAACCCTATAAATTGGAAGAGTCAGAGTTAGTACTTTTGGGGGGCCGCTTGTTCTGTGATTTGTTTTTTTCGATTTATATATCAGGAATAATTCAATGATTTAATAAAATATGTGGACTTGTCAAGTGATCTGGACCGTTGATCGTTAAATCAATGGACGTGGAAGTAAGTTGACACTTGATATCCTCTAACAACAACAGAAAACTCGAATTCATAATTCAATTTTTGTTTATAATTTAATTTTCTTTAAATAGACACATACAAGCGAAGTACTAGTACTTCGTATGTGCTATTCGTGGGGCTTTGCCTAGTTCGGCTCGTTTGTGTTTTGGGCTTACATGCTTGTGTTCGATAAATTGGAAGGGAGTGAGTTCATCAAAGCTACACTTTATTTAGAACACGGTTCAAGTATCAAGATTTGTAAAGGTCGAGCCTTTTGACAACCTTTTCTACATATCTCTACTATTTTAATGGGAGAGTTGGGGTTGTAAACAAACAAATCCTAATTTTATAACTGAGTAAACACGTGCAATATACGGCAAACTAAATCCACCAAACATACCTGTGTGATGCACGTGCAGCTCCTAAAAAAAGGATATTTTAGCAAATGTCCCCCATTTAAAATGTGAAAATTAGCATATATCCCCACTATTTTAAGAAATACTCCTATTTCTAATATTATAATTGGAGAAGACCTTAGTGTCATTTGTAAATGTTTTGTCAATCCACCAACCCGTGCTATACACGTACATAACTATTATAAAGGAGGTTCTAAGTTCAAATCCAGATTATGTCTAGATTTTTATTTTAAAAAACTATATTTATTAAGACGTGCATCGCACGTGCAAATTACTAGTATTGTTTATGGAAATCATCATCAGATAATAGTGCCATGTGAACTATAGATTCATGTCGATATTTGTTTTTTTGCATAGTAAGTTCAAGACAAATTTGCTTGGGCACTTTATAATAGAGAATGCAACATTAGAGGCTTTTAAAATAAACTAAAAGGATTGCAATACATATACACACAAAATGATGAATGTTTGGGTAACGTACTGACGTACCTTTGTTCAGAACCTCTACTGAAAATCCAAAATGCCAACCTTGGAACTGTGTTCCTTCACTTACTATCGAAATCAGAATAACCACTTTGTTTGTCACGCCCCGTTTCTCAAAAATACGAATACGAGTGCGTGACGAAACCTAGCAAATGATTCTTATCATTCATAAACTGTAGGATCGACTCAGCATCATAACAAGAAATATAACAAGATATATACAACCACGCATACATGAATAATTTATTAATCAACAAAAATAATTGAAACAAAATAATAATATTCCAAGTAGTTTTCAAACCTTGATCAAAAGATAAAACTCGGGACTATAATCCCGTTACAAGATTCAAATGGCAAAAGAAATAAATAACTAAAAAACAAAACATTTAAAGCAAGTTTTTTCTCCAAGCGAAGCCTAGAACATCTGCTCACCAGCAGACAATTCGTCTCCAAAGTCTGTATATATATACATATAAAAAGGAAAAAAAATACAAAACAAATGCCCTTAGAGCAAGTTAGGGCCGCAAGTAGTATAAGCAAGGGTATGAAAACAAGTGCAAAAAATATGGAACAGAATTTGGAATCAAGAATGTATAACATAATAAAATATGGATGCAACAAGTAATGTGATTCAAGAAACTAGCTAGCAAGAAAGACAACTCAAGTGACAAGATTTGGGTAACAAGTACTAGTAGTAGAATAAGTGCCAAGTGAACATGTAATGGTATCAAGCATCAAGTAATAAGTATCACGTACAAGTATCAAGTAATAATTAACAAGTCTCAAGTAACAAGTTTCAAGTAAACAAGTCTCAAGTAACAAGTCTGAAGTAACGAGCATCAAGTAGGGTATCAAGTGTGTGCAAGTGACAAATTAATCTTAAGTCTAATGTTTAATTCTATCTAAGTAGCACTTCATGCATCCATACTGTTACTACATGGTTGCTACATACAATCAGTTACATTTAGGCCTAGTGGTGGATTTTACAGGGCGGTGTACTCAGGCATCAAGTATCAGGCAAGCATGGTTCATGAATACAAAAATAATGTAACAAGTTCACGAACCAAGTTTGTGAATGCACTAACAAGTTCAAGAATCAGCTGTGGGTTCATGAATGCACAACAAGTTCATGAACCAAGTAATGGGTTCATGAATACGCTCAAGATACAACAAGTTCATGAACCAAGTACTGGGAAACACGGCCCCCTTCCGAGTACACTTACATATATTGTCCACTACTATGGTCTTTCTTAAATCTTGACTTGTTATTTATTATTATTATCAAACAAGCATGAAAGTGTGCAAAACAGGTCAGGTAAACATGATCAAGAACATGGTACAAGTTTAGATAGTTATAAAGCATATTCGAGGGTCAACACAAATTAAGATTATCAAGAACTACGAGAATTCCAATTCTGGACAGCATGTCTTTGCTACACCAAAACGGTGATTTCCGTTGCTACAAGATAGCAAATGTGGATCCGTCAGAAGTCCTAGAAACTAGACTCTTGCCCGGTTCCAACGCATATAATTAAGACACATAAAAGTTGTAGCAATTGATGTCAAAATAGTAAACTATACAGCATTTGTGTTTAACCAGAATTTGTAAAACTGAGTTTATACATATGAAACAGGGTTGAAACTTCATTAATTAATTCTAAGAAAATTAGAGAATGTTCTCTAGGGTGTCCAGTATCAGCATGCAAAATTTCAAGTCATTTACTTACTGGTAGCATAGTTAAAATAATTGTAAACCAAAGTGGTGCAACAGTTTTTATGAATATGTGATTACAGACACGGCAGCAGTAAAACTGCGATATCTGCTAAACCGTAACTTGGAATTCAATTCCGTTAAAAGGGTGGTAAACTAGACATACGGGGATAAGTTTCATATTCAGAACTCAAGTTCAGATTCTGATTTAATTGGGGTCGAAGCGGCAAGCCAAGACAGGACAAAAACCAAATAAGACACTTTTTGCATGAAATGTATCATAATTATACTAGTTGTGAACAAGTGTATCAACGAAAGGTTTTGACTTTTAGACCATGTGATAGATAAGGCAAAACATGAGATCATCAACGATAAATAAAGAGAAGTCACATTTACAATCTACTTGCAGTATTTTCAAGGAAAAGCTTGTACTAGAAAACGAAATGTACAAGAAGATACTTGTCTTGGGATGTAGACGATGAATCTGACGGAAATAACGGGAACGGATCCCAGCACCGATCTTGATAGCGATCAAGATCTATGAAGATCGGCGACTCAGATCGCCCTGATCAGGTCACGATGATGGCCACGATCTTGATCAAATCGGAGGGCTGAGATTAAATCAATCAATCAAATCCTTTCTCTCACACAGCAAGCACCAAAAGCTAATCCCAATCACGATAGAATCAGACGACCGAGATTCAAAAGTTCACTACTTCTTCCTCCTTCTCTGATCACAGCAGTGACGGAGAGAGAAAGAGTCGGCGGGAGAGGGGACGGCGACCACGGTGGTGGCAGGCGGCAGCGACGTCGAGGAGAGCTCGACGCAAGAAGACAACGACGGCGACGGGGCGGCACGGTGGTGTCTGGTGGCAGCATCGAGCGGTGACTGTTCTTGGGGGGGAAACAGAGCAATGGCGGGGGCTCTGTTCTAGCTTGGACGAGGCGACAACGAGGAGGGCGAGGGGTGTGGAGATGAAGCGGTGGTTGCTGATGGTGGCGAGGTGCTGGCAAGCGTGTGAGGGAGGTCAGCAATGGTGAGCGACGAGGTAATGGTTTCGACGGTAAAGAAGATGATGGATCCGATGAACGGTGCGGTGAGGCGGTGAGGTGGTGGCGACTCAACACTGGGGGTGTCGAGGAGACGATGAGGCGGCGACGGAAGCGAAGGCAAGGCGTCGATGGGAGTCGAAGGGTCAGGAGCACCAGGAAGAAGATGAATAGTGGTGCCTATGGGGGTTTGGCGGCTATTAGAGTTCAACAGTAGGTAGGTTTAGGGTTAGGTTTTTTATAGTATAGGGTTATTGGTTTTAGGGTTATTGGATAGCGGGTTTGAGTAGGATCCAAAAGGAGATTGGGTCAAAATTCACTATAATTAGGAAAAATAAAATAGATGAGATGAAACAGTCAAATATCCATGAAGAACAGCAAATCAGAGCTGATAAGAACAATGCAATTGCAATAAATGTTGGTACAAAATTGAGTCGAAATAAAAGAAATGATTTTTATTAGAGCTGGGGCAAAAATACAGATACTGGATTGATAAAAGAGTACAAGGAAATGAGATATAGCAGAAAATACAAATACAGAAAACAGGGGTTACATTGTTTTGTTTGTTTTTAAGGAAAAGGTGGAGTATGGCTACCCTGTTTCATTAATAAGAAATTAATGATACAAACCCAGAGAACTGTGCCAGATTACAACCTACAGACAGGAAATAAAACATACATGAAGCAACATGACCCGTACAAACAACAAATCCCTCCAACAACCCTGGAGGGTGGGCCGACAAACAAACTCGGTCTAGCAAAATTGTATGTATGTCAGTTTAGCTTCGTACACTCCTCCACGACACATGCACACCCACTTGAAACTAGTCTGGCAGGATTTTAACACCCATCGATCCCTGCCTTTTCCTCACCGTGGGGACCCCATCTTTGGGCCCAAGCCCCACAAGCCGACTTATGACACCACGGCACATGCACAGCAACCGCACCCTCCCACCAACTCCACCACTCATCCAACAAACGCGCCAACAGCTCCCACAACCGCTATCAAAGAGATAGCCGTGAAGTGGATACCTTCACCTATCTCCCGATTGTGCTATCTCAGGCGATTTCTCACCAATCAACTATCTCGCTCACCCCACCAAAAACCACGCTCCAGGAGAGAGTCGTGGAGAAGATACCTTCACCTCTCTCACGTTCTTGCTCTCTCATGTGATTTCTCACCACATAGACACAACTCGACTCTTACTCTCAACGAGGGAAGAGGCGACGCTGTTACGAGACAATGGCCTAAGTTGGAGTAAGCTCAATAGCTTGATAGGTGGCATTGTTGGACACCAAACAAGTGAGCGCACATCATGGAGGGACCCCATCTTCGGGCACACGCCCCACAATCATGCAATACAACGTGCTGCACAGTCTCCACCTCCCACAGCAAACAACCACCGGCCTGACCCCACGGGCCCCATACCGAACCACCGCCTCACACACTTGAGCCTCAGATCCATGGCATTCACGACAACAGGCACGGGAGGATGCTCTAGCGTGACATAGTCGCTCCGCAACAGTTGAGACAAGCACCCCGAAAGTTGAGACAAGTGAGACGAACGATGACGTCGGTAGAAGGTGTAGGGTACAGGAGTAGCAAGTGAGCACATCTCATGGGGGGACCCCATCTTTGGGCCCTAGCCCCACAACCGTACTACACCGCAATCTTCACACCTACGGCACTGCCATCTTCACTAACTCGCTCATCATTGCGACTCGCAGATAGAGAAGCACACCCGACTTCTTCACACGCACTACCAAACCTCGAAAAACCAAATCATAGCCACAGATCGCCGTGAATGGTCCCGAGAGTGTGAACATGGTGGCAAGCGCGAAGAACATCCAGGCAAATATCTAGCAAATCCAACCAACCCTAACCTAACCCAAACCCCAACCCCAATAAACTCACCCCAACTCCAAATGCGTCACAGTTCAGGGGGTCGTCGCCGGTACTTGGTCATCGGCATGATGGCAGGACGGCAGACGCGTCGCTCGACGACAGGACTAGGCACGGAGGCCGGGCGCGTCGCTCGAGATGGGAAGGCGTTGATGGGCAAGACGGCGAACGCCTTGCGCCACGATGGAAGAAAGGAGATGGGAAGGCATCGTTGGGTTTGGGCATTGGTGGGTCCCTGGTGGCACGAAGGAGGAGCTGGCCAGGATGGCTGTGGGCACTAAGGACGGGGACGGGATGGCTATGGGCGAAAGCCTGATGGACGCGTTGGGGATTGGAGGGGGGCTTCATCGTCGACCGAACACAGGGGAGGAAAGGGAGTGGATGGAGGGACAACGGCGGTAGGAGGGGGCGGCAACGGCAGACGGGGAAGGGGTGGCGGGATCCCGGCCGCCACCCCCTCCAAACTCTCTCTAGATCTAGGGTTTTTTGTTTTTGGGTTTTTTTTGGGAGCTTCTCTCTCTAGAAAATCTAGAGAGAGAATCTCAACAAAAATATTTTGTTTGAATAACCACTTTGTTGCCTTCCTTAACCTATTAATGAAATTGGATAGCCCATCTTGTTAAAGTTTCTTATTAAGCAATTGTCAATTCTATCAAGAGGGAAAATTTCAACATGATGATCTCCTCCCCTTCCTCCCCCACCTGCACACCTATTGCCGACTTCCTCTCCCAATCCTTTACCCACTAAGTACTCCCCCCCCACCATGCTTTCAGAACTAGAGTTGAGCGGCTGCGGCCCAAATGAGAGGGCACACCACCCCCTCAACCTCCCTACCTCTGAGACCCCAACTGCTGCTATTGTCCCTCCTCCACCTCCTCCCCAAACTCCACCTCCTCCACCAACCTCAACACCCAAGGCACTGGCTAACGCATTACCTCCCCCACATCCCCTACAACTGATCACCCCCCCTGAGGGGGATTCTCCGAGGCTCAGACAAGCCCTACACCAAGCATGTGCGCACCAAAGTGCGCATCAACGACAGGTTGGGAGAGGCTACGGTCATCATTGCTAAGAGGAGTTGCTCCACAGGGGACGGGCCCATAGAGGGGGTCCTTCTACTGGCCCTTACGGGCGTAAAAGAATCCCCCCCCCAAAGTCCAGTGCTACACTCAGAGAAAGGGGTATGATCAAAGGGACTACGACAAACATCGTCACTTCTAGCCTTACATCCAACAAAGGAGCATCTACCAACAAAAGACACACAACTTCCATAACAAAACCTCTGAGTACAGTCACCACCACAAACACCATAGACCACCACATCACTCTCCCCCCTGCAAGGTTCCACGCACACCAACACAACCCTGTACAAACCCCCCTACTACCGACCATCACCTCAACCACTAATCTCCTCCACCACCTGAAGGGAATGCTAAAAACCCACTTAAATCCACCGTCGAGCGGACCCGAGATGGGGATCCGCCAAACGAGATTATAGTGGAGTTAGACTCATTCGAAAATGGGGAACAATGGGTAGAAGTGATCAACAAAGCAAAGAAGAGACAGAGCAATTCCTCCCCTCCGCAGCTCGAAAACAATGGAAAAAACAACGAAAAGGAAAATGCAAGCCAGTACCTTGCTTCAACTGTGGCGAATTGGGCCACTATCGAAAGGATTGCACAAAAAAAGTATGCTGCCTAAGTGTATGAAATGGGGGCACCTCTTCTATGTTTTTACAAACGTCGTTGAGACCAACAACGACAATGAATGCCCTGTGAGCAGAGGCAGATCACCTAACAACCCAACCCTAATCCGGTTAGCTAATAGCCTGGACACAATCAAGAACGAAGAGAAGTGGCTCCGCCAATGGTGTGTTGTTGCCAGAGTGAGATCAGGGAGCCCATCGGAGACTCATCTCCTCCAAGCTCTAAATTCAGTGTGGCCAATGAGGACCCACAGGGACTGGGTAGCGAAGAAAATGTGCCACCTACAGTTTCTGGAGTCTTTCCCATCGTCGGAGAAGGTGATCGAGGTTACAGATCTGGGCATAGTGGACTTTGGACATTTCAAGATGGAATTTTTTGCTTGGTCACCAAGCTTCGGAGCGGAGCGACCCCAAGGGGACAAGTTCTGGATTTGGATCCATAACGTGCTGCTTCATTTCTGGAAGAGGGAGGCTTTGCAAGAGATAATCTCCAACTTTGGAACGATTGAAGATGTCGACGAGAAGACAATTCGCTGCTCGAAGATCGTATTGGCTAGGATACTGATCAGGAGTGTCGACATCTTTTTAATGCCGCGATTTGCTAAAGTATTCTCGTTTGAGGAGTCGTATCTCATTTACTTTGTGCTTAACAAGCGAGCGGAGATAGCGACGGAGCTCAGGCCATCACCTCCCCTACTCCTCCACCTGCACTCAGAGACGGCCGCTCGTACAAGCAGGTGGTCTCACCGAAGTGGGACCTAACCTTAGATGGGGCTCACGAGGTTGAGCGTGCGCACCGGAAACTCATTAAAGTGGCAAGAGGGAAGGAGCCAAGCCAGGAACAGACGGCGGAGGGATCAGAACCAGGTAAAGATTCTCTGATCAAAGTTGATCGAGAATGAGGCTTGACCAAGGGATCCAACGGCCCAGATGGACGAAAACTAGTGGAACTGCACCCACTACCATATTTGGGTGGTTTGGACAACTCAGAGACGCCCCTCCGAATGGGGGCCAAAAGAAAGCTCAAAATGGAAGTCAACTTCTTGAAATTGGTGGTGAGGTGCGGCGAGAGGAGCAGAGAGAGGAGACAGGTTGTACAAGAGCTACAAATGGCAAAAGCCCTTTAAAAGCGACATGCAAAGTCCAACTCCAAAAGGGAAAAAGCTTGTATCTTTGGGATGAAAGACGCTACGGGAGGGCACCACTTTGAGGGAAGACGGCGAGCATGGGGAGGAGTGTTGACAGAGATTCCGACCCAAAAGAGAGTAAAACAAGTTTGGGGGAAGAGGCACAGGGAAAAGGAAAACTAATTTCAGAAACCCTAAGGGTAAAAGCTTGGCACCAAAAGGGAAGATAGATGGTAGCTTCGCAGACGAAGATGGTAACAGATTAGGTGAGTTGGGAAAGAAGCAAAAGGGGAAAGGTCGCTCTGCCCCTATCGCCTCGTCTCCCACACCTAAAGCTTTGACCGCAATGCCTCCCACTCAAAATGAGCCATGTGGCTCCTCGACTGCCGTAACGGTCACAGTCAGCGATCTGGTGTCTCGCGAGGCAGGGAAAGGGGGAGTTATGTTGAAGGGGTTTACTTCGAATTTATTAATTGGCCAAATGAGAGGCCCATGAATATGTTTGAGTTTAATGGGCCTAATGAGAGGTCCATCAGAATAAATGTGCACAAAGAGCTTTGGCCCAAGAACACTAGTCCAATCCACCTCGATGAAGAAGATTGTGAAGATATGCTTAATCTTGAAGACGATTATACATACTCTGAAGGGGAATCTGTGGAGTCTGAGGGGCTAGCTGATGAGCTGATTGGTATCTCCCCTGAGTTTGTTCCTTCCACATTTCCCACTTCCCAAATGTCCACACCTGTCCCTACTCATGGTGGTATAGGTTTCAGGGTTCAGAAAGTCTCAAAGAGAGCTATTGAGGAGTCCTTAGACGACTACTTAGAGATTGCCGCGACTGCTAAATCTGCCAAGACTAGCGACGGATGTACGTGTTCCTTCCTTGCGTCAATTTTTGATTTCGTGTCGGACTCTGAGATTTTTAGTCTAGCCAAAACCTGTGGTATTAAGGTGAGCGATACGGATAGGAACGCTTTCCTCCTAAACAAGATTAGAGGGTGGGAGAGAAATAGAGTTATACTCATTTCGAACTCGTCGGCCAAGGTGAGTCATGATCCATCGACCGATTGTAGTTAATGGAAGCCTTATTCTGGAACGTTAGGGGCCTGGGTAGGCGGGGCAAACGGGAAATGGTTAAGGATGTCATTGCCAAATCGAAAGTTAGCATTGTTGGTCTGCAGGCAACCAAGCTGTCTTATATTTGTAGACTTAGCAGGCTGGGGGGGGGGGGGGGGGGTCTCGCATTTCAGAATGGAAAATCCACCCTTCTGTTGGGGCCTCTGGAGGTATTGCCTTAGGGTACAATCCCGACCTGTATGTATGCTTAGATGAATTACATGGCCTATTTTCGCTGTCGGCCCTGCTCCAACGTTAATCGGACCTATGGACCCAATCCGTTACGGTGGTTTATGGACCGCACACTACTGTAGCTAGGTTGGAATTCTGGAATGAATTACGAGCAATTCATGCTAGATGCCCGCACCTCTGGGTTCCGGGGGGGGTTTAACGTCACCAGTTTTGCCTCTGAACATAGGGGGGAGGATCTACAGACACTAATAGGGAAACTTTTAGTGAGGTTATAGCGGACCTAGAAATGGTTGACATCCCCATCACTAATAGGCTATTCACCTGGTCTAACATGTAAACGGTGCCTATTTAGCTAAGCTTGATAGGATCTTGGGCTCTGCGGATTGGGAGGCCAAATTTCCTTTAACTTGGGCCAAATCTCTTCCTAAACCAACCTCGGATTATGTCCCTATTCTCCTTTCATCCAGAGAAGAGCATCCCAGAAAATCACCCAAATTTAGATTTGAGAAAGCATGGTTGGAAATTCAAGGTTTCCATCACATGGTAAACGATAATTGGTCCACCCCTACGAGAGGGACTGAACCTACCGCAATCTGGTGCGAAAAAATTAAAACACTGCGGGCCAAACTAAGCAAATGGAACCGGATCAGATTTGCACTGATCTGGAGAGCAAAAGACTCCCTCCTTGAGGTATTGAGGAGTTGGAAAAGACGGTGGAAACTAGGATCCTGGTACAGGAGGAGCGGAATAAGTTGATTCGGCTTTGAGAAGACATTCACCAACTGTATAGACTTGAAGAACTCAAATGGCAACAACGATCTAGAATTTCGTGGCTCAAAGAAGGAGACACGAATACAGCTTTCTTCCACCATGTTGCTAGTGCCCGTCGTAGATTTAATCTCATACACTCGATCCACTCAGAGTCTGGAGAGGTTCAAGGAGAGGAGGAAATCAGGGTAGCATTCCACTCCACTTCAAGCGTCTCTTTGGAGAGAAGGCAGATTTGAGAGTCCCGCTTCACCACGAATTCTGGCAAGAATCCATGAACAATGCTGACCCTATGCTTCGATCCCTCGAAGATCCTTTCACGGAAAAAGAAATTGGGGAGGCAGTACAGCAACTCGGAAAGGACAAAGCCCCAGGTCCAGATGGTTTCCATGTCCTTTTCTACCAGGTATCCTGGGAGGAAATCAAGGACGATCTGTTTAAGTTGTTTGTTGATCTATATGACAATAAACTTAAATTAGGAAGAATTAATTTTGCTGAGGTGGTTTTGATCCCTAAGAAAGAAGACTGCCAGTGGGTGGGAGACTTTCGCCCGATTAGTCTCCTTAACTACTCAGTTAAGATTATAACCAAAACCCTGGCTAATAGGTTGGGAACGATGATGGACAACCTCATAAGTAATGAGCAGACGGGGTTCATTAAAGGACGGTGTATTCATGACAATATGGCCACGGCAGAAGACACTATCCACCATTGCCACACGTCAAATGCTAAAAGTTATCTCCTGAAATTGGATTTTGAGAAAGCTTACGACTCGGTTGAATGGGATTATCTCCTGTGTAGATTCTTGATTTTGATGACTACAACACAATACACAATTGTTCTATCTTACATATCTTTTGCAGTGTGTACCAAAAGTATTCAAGGCAACAATACAATGAAGGCTTATAAAAGTTCCATATCAAGCCACAAAGACAAGATCAAGACTCAAGATCAAGACACAAGTCAAAGACTTCTCAAGAGCTTCAAAAGTGTTTTATTAAATGAACATGTGTCTTGTAATTGTGTTTGTAATACTTGTGTCTTAGAATTCTTGTAAAAGCTTTGTCACACACACACTCACACATCCCCTGAATAAAAATAAAGTTTTCCAAAATCAAAATGTCAAAATGAAGCTTGTATAAGTTCAGCTGTTGAGTACCAGTTGACTTACTCTTGAGAACAGTCGACTGTTCTAGTACGAAACTGACTGAACTCTCTCAAGCTCTGACCAGTCGACTCATATGACAACCCAATCAACTGTTCAAGCAGTTTTTGACAGTTTTCTAAAATTTATGGCAGTTGGGGAACTGTTTCTCAACGTCCAAGAGAACTAACTCTATAAATAGAGTATAGAATTCATTTGGGAAAGGTTCCTTAATTTTTTTATCAAGTTATTTTGCTTTTGAGAGAAAAAGAACAAGTTTACAAAGAACTTATTTTCTTTAAGACTTGGTTCTCAGAATTCAGTCTTGTATAACAAAGAATTCGTTCTAGACTGAAGTCAGAAGTTGACCTTTAGCCATTAAACAAAAAGCACAATCAAAACAAGGCTTTAGGTCATTGCAATCTTCACTTTTATTGTTGTTTCACTCTCGGGTTGTGTAACGCTCCAAATTCCAAATAAGACCGAATTCGAGATTCCACAAGATCTTTACTTCACTTTGTACAATTTTACAAGGAAATTAAAACTTTTCAACAACAACAGAGTTCATTACATCTTTGTTTACAAAGCGGAAGAATACAACAATGAAATAAAATACAACTTATACAACAATGTAAATCATCAACTGCATCATGACATCTCTACTTCTTCATAAAAAGTCCATTACCTGCATATTAAGCTGTGGGCACGTCAGTCACTTACAACTCACGAAAATGTTATACTCGGCCATCCTCTCTATGCCGTACATATAACGATCTCATTACTTTAACAAACTACAAAAATTGAATGAACAATAAAGTGTTAAATTGTGACTATGCTAAACATGTAAGTGTATGGCATGCCTTAATGCCTGATGCACACATTTTATACTAGGATGACACTAATACACACTCGTTCGGATTCTATGCATCCCATACTACATAGGTCCGAGGGCAAGCGCCTACGTACTCGACATTTAAGGGTTCGATCCCTCGCCATAAAACTACCCAGTAACAAAACAAGGTTTAGATCATTCCACGAATATGGATCTCAGCCACAGAGTCCACTGCCGACTGTTATAACAGATCCCTCATCGTGCGAATCATCCCGCAAGTGTCCCTCTAGCCCCGGTATACGTATATACATTGGAGTACGGCAAACTATCCGCCCGACTACGCAAAGTCCCGGATTTAAAAATAAAAGCCCGTCTCCCACAGAGCAACCACAGTCCGCCAACTGAGTCTATAGCCACGGAGATCCACCGCCGACTATATAGAAGCAACTTTCTTACGTTTGCCCAGGTTCACTACATCTTCACTTATGTGCCTAATTATTAAGTTCAAGACATGAATAAATTTCCAAGCCTAGAATTAGTTTTACCCCCCACCGGACTTAATCAACATGACCATATCTCAACATATAACTCAACTCTTTTCAATTCAATAGTGCCGGTACCCGAGGTCTCACTAACTCTAAGTCACAACTTTTGCATGTACAAGAATCTATGGGTATGCATACCCTTTAGTAAACATGTCTTACACCTAGATATTTTCATCTTCAACTTATTCACAAGTTATCATAGTCTTGTCACTATTCATGATCTATTTATTCCTTCTCAATCCTTAATAGCAATAATCATTGTTCATGAACAAAAATTTTCATTCATCATCAATCTCTTTAATAACTTAAGCACAAATGACAGATTTATATTTCATTTCATACCAAGTATTCTTAAATTGAATAAGCGTATAATTACAATCAAGAGAAATCCATTCACATGAATAATTTACTATTCTTCTACAAATGAATCTCATCTTCATTAATAATTTATTTTTTGTCAAAACTCTTTTTCTTTCTCATTTTGCTTCTTTTTAATTTCTCAAATATACATGAAAATCTTGAAACTAATTTTAATAAATTCTATATCAATTTATATGAATATTAGAATTTATGTCCAATTTTTGTTGTGTTAAAACTCATCAAAAATCAATTTAAAAACCAAAAAAAATAAAAGTCAACACAGGGTTTCGAACCCGTGACTGATCAGACAGCGCCAAAGCACACACCGAACGCCAAGAAGTCCAAGTGGACTTGGTGTCTCATTTTCACACCGAAACCCCTTATACTAACTATCGGAATCTATGTATATTTAAAATACAACAAAAAGAAATGTTTGGGGCTTAATAAGATTCGAACCAAGACCGAAACAAAGAGACATCGCACACCAGACCACTGGGCCATTTGCGCCCAACGACAATAAGTCACTTTGGTGGCTTTTGTCCCAACTTTCTGTTATTTTATTGTTTTCAGAAAACTTGATTCTTCACTTAATCAAATATTTTCATTAGTTTACTAATCGTCTAATTAGACTGAGATTTTCTTACTAGTAAGAACTCATGACTTTAAAAGAAATTCATATTTGATAATCTATCTAAATTTCTATCTATTTCTTCTCTCTATTCACATGAATTATAGTTCATCATTTTAATCAAACTGACAAAATTTGTATTCACTTACCACAATTTAAATAAACTATGTATACCCACTTTACTTTACAAAAACTCCTTTTTAACCATAATGAAATCTCTTCAAATATTTTCACAATTACTAGTTCTATATTTGTAAATTAACATACAAATGAAAATTTCTCCTTACTTTTTGTTCTCACTTCTAAGCAACATGACAATACTTTGTTTCTTAATCAATAGTAACATTTATACAATTTGGCATATATGAAAGCATAAATTTATCTTCGAATTATCACATCAAATTTATACTACTCATAAAGCGTGCAATCCCTACAATTAGAAAGCATAGGATCACCCACCTTAATTGAAGTTTGAACAATGAAAAGAAAGATGAAACACCGCTTCTAGCTCCAAAGCAACTCCTTCTCCTAGCAAGAACTCTCCAAGCAAGAACTCCTCCAAATAAGAACACTCTTTCTCTCTTTCTTTTCTTTCTCTTATTTTTGTTTCCTTTTTAGTGTGTGAAATGAGAAGAGAAGAGGAGCTATTTATAGGACAAATTGAGGGTTCAATTTGCAAAATTACACACCTAATAAATTACTCAATTTAATTTTCAACCTTTCATTTTCTTAACTCCTAAACTCCAAACTCTTCACCTCCCCACCTCTTCAAAACCCCAACTCCCATCTCTACAACTTCTAAATTCCCCAACCGGATCCCTCTCTCTCCATAACCAGCCAATGCACAGGAAAAGCCCAACTCAAACAGCATACATGTGCTGTTCAAGCTCGTGGGACCCCCCTTACTCAAACTCTACTATATTACACATAGTTTACCAACCAGCCAACTTTCATAAATCATTATATACATATTTATACTATCTATATATATACTATGTAAGTAAAATAGTTTACTTAAAAATATAAAATGTATCATCCACAAATAAAATAAATATGCGCACACAAAAAATTTATTTTAAAAACGGATACGCTCAAATACGCACACCGAAACACGTGCATTACATGTAAAACGCCGAAATACGAAAGATCAATTTTATTAAATGGAAAATTATTAAAATATAATTGAAAACAACATAAGAAAACATATTTACTAATTTCATATATTTTACGACGTAATCACCACGTACGTATAAAACACGCGTGTTACACGTACAAAGTATTTAGATCAAAATGCGAGAAAAGAATCTCCGTTTTATAAAAATAGATTTGAATACATAAAATAAATAATTTAAACCATGAAAAATATTGCACGTAGCGGTGGAAATACATAATCGATACGTGCATCAAAATACATAAAGCACGTAAAAATGCAGAGTTTGAAATATTATATTTTAGTCGACTGAAAGAAATACGGGAAATGCATAAATAATCAGAATGCAAAATATGTAATGAAGCACGTTACAAAATACACGTGCGTAACACACGATGGCAAAATTGTCATTTCCAATTTTGCGGGATGTTACAGGTTGTGAGAGTGGTTCTCTCGGTTGGAGAGTAGGACTCTTGGTGTATAGTCGGTTTCACTCTAGGTTGTAGAGTGGATTTTTCTCTCTCTAGTGGTGAAAGTGGTCTATAAATTTGACATAGTTGTTGTCAAAGGCCATAGATTCTTGTAATTTTTTAAGAATAGTGGAAAATCTCAAGTGGGTTGCTTGGGGATTGGATGCAGGTTGGGAGGACCGAACCAGGATATATCTTGGTGTTTGCTGTGTTGACTCTCTGTGGTTTGATTTCTCCATCTTGAAATTTCATTTTCGCTGAGTTATATTGAAAATCGAGTATGTGCAGTCAACTGGTTTCCGCTTTAAGTTGACTTAACAGACTGGTTGCTATTCAGTTCATTTACTCTTATATTTGCGCTGACACGACTGTTTTTGCCGATACAGTCGACTTAACAGTTGCGAAAAATTCAACTTAATGTTTAATTTTTATACAACAGTATTCACCCGCCCTCCTCTAGTGTTCTTTGCCTTGCATACAGAATCGAACATCCTAGAAGTGCTGTTTGGAAGAGGTTTTGGGGCTAGATAGATGAGATGGATTCACACATGCCTCACCACCAGCAGAACTGCTATTTTAGTGAACGGGGTCTCGGGTCATCCTTTCTTGTGTAAACGAGGGCTTAGACAAGGAGATCCTCTCTCTCCCCTCCTCTTCACCATTGTGGCAAACGTGTTGCGGTCCATGATGACTAACTGTAGTAGAGCAGGCTGGATAAAGCCAGTGGCCAGCATAATCAATCACCAAGGTTGCTCCATCCTGCAATATGTAGATGATACTCTTCTATTTGGTAATGGCAACCTCGGGGAAACTACCGCTTTTAAAAGAATTCTTTATAGCTTTGAAGCTAGGTCTGGACTCAGGGTCAATTTCCACAAAAGTGCTCTTATCCTCATTGCCCTTAATCCAGAAGAGGCACAAGAGCATACCACAATTCTAAACTACTCCCTTGAGAGTTTCCCCATTAAATACTTGGGATTACCGCTGAGATTGGGAAAACTAAAGAAGGCGGACTGGTTACCGATCATTGACCGGGTGGAAAACCGTCTGGATGGATGGAGAGGCAAAGCTTTATCCTTGGGAGGAAGAGTCACGCTTATCAATGCGGTTCTCTCAAATCTCCCTACATATTATTTGTCCTTTTTTGAAATTCCATGCTGGGTGATCCAGAGAATTAACCGTACCCGTAAACGGTTTTTTTGGAAAGAGGCAAGTCCCGATAGAGGAGGATATCACATAATCAGATGGGAAAAAGCTTGCATGAAAAAGATACACGGAGGACTATGTATTATTGATCTGAGAGATATGAACATGGCTCTCTTGGGAAAATGGTGGTGGAAAGTCTTCCACCCTAATGGAGAAGGCTGGTAGGATTTTGTGCAGTTTTATCTGCACGGAAATGGGACGAGAAACCTAGGTTTCAGGGTAGGCCCACGGGTTTCTTGGTTCTGGAAAGGTATTGCCAAGGCATACGATCCCTTCATCAACTGCGTGACGTCGTCTATCGGGAATGGCAGGTTAACCAGATTCTGGTGGGATAAATGGTGTGGGGAACATACACTTAGAGCCATGTTCCCGATTTGTATGACCAAGCATCACAACCACACTGCACGGTGGCTGCAGCCCGGAGAAGAAGTTCCTGGAAACCAGCCTTTATACATCCCCAGGACCCAGGGTCCCAGCTCAGGCTCACAGAACTACAGACCTATATCGCCAATGCCTGTATTATTTGCGCACAGGGGCCCAACAGAAAATCTTGGGGACTGGAAAGGAATGGCACATTCACTGTGCGCTCCCTTTCTAATTGTATTCACTTTAGGGGATGTAGTCCGAGTTGGTCGAGGGTAGTTTGGAAGGCGAAAACACCACTGAAAGTTAAGGGTCTGTTTGGTTTGGTTTTTTTTTTTTCCAAAACTCCAAAACCCGTTTGGTTAGGTTATTTTGTGAAAACAGTTTTCACAAAACTCCACTTCAACTATTTTCTGTTTTTTTACATCCTCTCTCTAAATATATTTATATATTATTATTATTATTATTATTATTATTATTATTATTATTATTATTATTATTATTATTATTATTATTATTATATATTTGTTATATATTATTGTTACATATATATATTATTATTATTATAATTATTATTCATATATACTATTTTATATATACTATTATAATATTCTATTATTATTATAATATATATTATTATTATTATATATTACTATTATATAGTATTATATAATTTATTATTATTATATTAAATTATTTAATGTATTATTATAATATACTATTATTACATATATATTATTATAAATATTATATGTTATTATATATATGTATATAATTAAATATGTTTATTATAATAAATTATTTTATATTATTATATAATATACAATTATTATAATATATTATTATTTTATATATACTATTATTATTATTATATTATTATTATATATATTATTATTTTATTTATAATATTTTATATATACTACTATTATATTATATTATATATATTATTATATATTATTATATATATTATTATTATATATTACTATTATATATTATTATATATATCAATATATAATATATTACTATTATATATTATTATATATATTATTATATAATATACTATTATTATAATATATTGTTATATATATATCTATAATATATTATTGTTACGTATATTATTATTATTATTATTATTATTATTATTATTATTATTATTGTTATTATTAAATATAATAATAATAATAATAATAACAATAATAATAATAATAATAATAATAATAATAATAATAATAATAATAATAATAATAATAATAATAATAAAAGAAATATATATATATATATATATATATATATATATATATATTATTATAATATATATTATTTTTTCATATATACTATTTTATATATACTATTATAATAATCTATTATTATTATAATATATATTATTATTATTATTATTATTATATATTACTATTATATATTATTATATATATTATTATATAATTTATTATTATTGTAATAAATTGTTTAATATATAATTATAATAGATTATTATTACATATATATTATTATAATTATTATATGTTATTATATATATGTATATAATTAAATATGTTTATTATAATAAATTATTTCATATTATTATATAGTATACAATTATAATAATATATTATTATTTTATATATACTATTATCTATATACTATTATTATATTATATTATTATTATATATATTATTATTTTTTATATACTATTTTATATATACTATTATTATATTATATTGTTATTATATATACTATTATTATATTATATTATTATTATATATACTATTATTATATTATATTATTATTTTATATATACTATTATTTCATATATACTATTTTATATACACTATATAATAATCTATTATTATTATAATATATATTATTATTATTATATATTACTATTATATATTATTATATAATTTGTAATATAATTTATTATTATTATAATAAATTGTTTAATTTATAATTTGAATATATTATTATAATTATTATATATTATTATATATATGTATATTATTAAATATGTTTATTATAATGAAACATTTTATATTATTATATATTAGTATGTACGTATATGTATACAACATGTATGTATCAGAGTATATATATTGTATACAGTATATACATACAACCAAACCTATACATATATTATACTCTCATTTTCAAAAAACTGTTTTCATAAAAAATTATTACCAAACAGCATTTACACTCTCATTTGCAGAAAACTGTTTTCAGAAAACTGTTTTCAAAACAACAAACCAAACGCAACCTAAAGTTTTCATTTGGCTGGTGCTTAATGATGCAATTTTGACCAGAGAGACCTATCAAAATGCCAACAGAATTTGGACTCTACATATGTGTTCTGCAATACTGACCCCAAAACTAGAGAACATCTTTTTCTAGAATGTCCCAGGAGCAAAGCAGTCCTCATGGAGGTTCTTAGTGCACTGGGGACGAATGAGTTCCCCAGTAAATATGAGGAGCTGTGGGTGGGACCAAAGTTCGCTACTGAGAGACGATTGATGAGAGAAAATCGCCGCTACAACCTGGGGTCTTTGGCTAGACAGGAATAATTGGTACTTCCGTGGGACATGTAGTTCTACTTCTAGTATTTTATCTCACATTATGCATTTTATTTCCTTTTGGGCAAATGTTGCCACAACAGGTACGAGAGGGAGGATCGCGAAGGTCTTTCAGGTGGAGGAGTATGATGATGAGGATATCGAGATTGGTCCGACACTAGACTGAGGGTTGTGCCCGGCCTGTCAGAGATGTAGTGTTGAGTGAGTGAGTCATCCCCACCACCCCAGGGTTTTGTTAGGGGGAGTAGTTGGTTTTTCTTTGTTTGCTTGGATGCATGTATATTTGTACCTTCTGTTGCTCCACCCCCATATTTAGGGTGGGTTTATGTACTTTTGTGTCGTAGATTCTTGTACTTGGCTCAGTACTCTGAGTTTGTTTTATTAACTCCTTATTAATGAAACAGGGTGACCATACTCTACCTTTTCCTTTAAAAAAAACACACTGACGTACTAATCTATAATTCTTTCACCAGTCATAGGTGTGTAGTAGGTACACTCCATACTTGTGCCGTGTCTGCACCTGAAAGTAACTATTTTTATTATAAAAAAACCCCTGCAAGATAATACAAAACTAGTGCATAAAAATGCAAGATGTTTTTTTTTTTTTGGATTAAAAGATGACATCGTCATCGCTTCATTAATGAACAATTAACGAAACAAAGTAAAACTAATTACAAACAAGATACTTCATAACAAACAAGATACTCTATATCCTTACATCCAAAATACAGCATCTAAAACATGGAACTGAAAAGCATAAGGAAAATACAGATACAGAAGTAGATACAACCAACTGTAATGCGGCTCAGCGCAACCTCTTCCCGCGGGAGTGTCCGACTACTACTCCTTTTCCATGCGCAGCCTCTTCTGAGCTCTCCCATATCCTGCCCAATCATGAATAAAAAAAAATATTTTATGCATCGTGACTGGAAATCTATAAGTGATGTTACGGAAACATAAATCGTTACGTTCTAGCCATAGACCCCACATTGTCACAGCAACCGCGATATCCCATGCCATCCTATCCTCTTTCCTAATTAAATCTACCCTCCATTGTCCCCAAACATCCGAACTCGATCTAGGGATCTCTAAGCATCCAAATCCTAGACTCACAACTTTCCATGCTATACTGGACTTAGGACAGAAGAATAGGATGTGATTAGAGTCTTCGTCCGTACTAAGGCAGGTGGAACAAGTAGCATCGATTTGTATATTTCTTTTTTTGGAGATTGGTCTTGGAAAGAATCACATCGTTCATCACAAGCCAAATAAAAACTTTCACCTTCAGAGGCGCCTTAATCCCCCAAACGATGTTACCATCTCTGCATCTAAGTCCTCCGTCATTAAGCCAATTGTACATAGAAGAAACCGAGAAAGATTTTGATACATCGAGTTCCATGTTCTCTCGTCCTCCATCTCGCTGGTGTATTGTCCTTCAGTTTATATGAAAATGTTGAGATTTCCGAGCTGGATAATACTTTCCTTCGTTAGTCTGTTGCTAACGACGAGGTTAAGCTTTTTATTACGCCAAACATCCACAACCAGTGAGTCGTTATTGATGGTAATGTTAGCCGCTTCCGGGAACATTCTAAGAAGCGACGTCTCCCCACACCATCTGTCCTTCCAAAATCGTATCTCCTTTCTGTTCCCAATCATGCACCTTGTATTAGTGTGGAAAATGTCTCCGACTTTAGCCACTCCTTTCCATAGAAAAGACGTTCTCCCATATACGCTTCTTCCTCCGAATCGCCATTTTTTCCTATTTCGGTAAACCATAAATGATTTGCACCACCAGGTATTGCGCCTTCGTTTAATTTTCCACCACCATTTGCTCAGCAGAGCTTTGTTCATGTCTTTAAGATCTAAAATTCCAAGACCGCCATATTCCCTCCTCTTGCACACTCTATCACCAAGTTGAAACCTTTATTGGACTCATCAGCACCTCTCCAAAGAAATCTTCTTCTGCATTTGTCTATTTTTTGAATGACCCATTTCAGGAGTTCGTATATAGACATTAGATACAACGGTAGGCTGCCGATTACGGAGTTAAGTAACGTTATTCTTCCGCCTAGAGACAAGAGTCTACCCTTCCATCCCTCCAATCTATTCTCAATCTTCTCTATTAAAGGCTGCCAATCTTTCCTCTGCAATGGACCCGCTCTAATTGGCGTTCCAAGATAGATTAACGGAAATTGACCATCTGACATCCGAAATAGTTCTTAATGGTGTCTATAGGGATGGATAAGCGTTCGCTTATCGGTATAACGTAGCTATTCGTTAAATTAACTTTCAGCCCTGACCATGCTTGGAAGTTGTGTAGTACCATTCCTACAGCAATAATTTCATGCTCGTTAGCCATTCTGAACATCAAAGTATCGTCTGCGTATTGGAGAATTGAAATCGGCTCATGGATTCCTTTCACATCGATTCCTTTAATGACATTATGCTCTCTACCCCTCGAAATCATTTCTGCTAACCCATTGGCGACAATGGCGAATAGAAGAGATGATAGAGGATTGCCCTGTCTAAGGCCTCTGCGACATTTGATTTCTTTTCCTTCCTGACCGTTCACTTGTATGAATGATTTCCTTTAAAGACGCACTTGTTTATCCACATTCTCCATTTAGGTCCAAACCCTTTGAGTTGCAAGGCTTCGTCTATGCAGTCCCATTCAACTGAGTCGTAAGCCTTCTAGAGTCTAATTTTAAAAGGAAACCGTGTGCCTTGTCTTTACTTCCTCTGTAGACAATCTCATGCGCTGATGCCACACTGTCCATGATGTCTCTTCCTCTAAGGAACCCACTCTGAGACTCTCCCACAACCTCGGCTAGATGCGGAGCCAATCTTTGGGCTAATGCTTTCGAAATAACCTTGAATGAGAAATTGAGTAGACTAATTGTAACTCTTGTTTCCCCGTATTTGTATTTTTATACTGTATTTTGCTCAATTGTACTCTTTTATCTATTTTAGATCTCGTATCTTGTTCCTTTCAAATAAAATCATTATCTTGTTTCGACTCAAATTTTGGTCATTTTATCTAATTCAATTGTATGTGCTCCTTGGTCCTTCTTCATGAAGAATTGACTATTTCTTCTCATTTATCTTTTTATTCCCCATTTTATGGCATTTTGACCAATTCTTCTATTGGGTCCTATTCAATTCGGATATCCTAAAACCCACAAACCCAAGCCCTATACTATATAACCCTACCCTAACCCCTACTCATCTACTGTTAAAACCTTAACAAACCGCTGCTACCCCCACCTCTCCATCCTCCGCTTCTTTCTCCTTCGATTTCGAAACCGATCCCCCACCTCCGATCGTCTCTCCCACCATCACTGCCGTCTCCCTCACCTTCGTCAACACCACCACCACAGAACAACCCCAGAACCACCACCGCCGCACCCATGTCGACCATTACCCAAACTTTCGCCATTTCCCAATCCTCACACCTCGACACCATTGCACATCGCCATTGTCATCTCCTCGCCGCCTCGCCACACCCAACACCTCTCTGACCTCTGTTCGCACTGCCAACACCCCGAGCCCAATCCCCTTTCTTCTCCTCCCCTGTATCGAATCAGAAACAGAGTCGCCACAGTCACGCCGCCGTCGCGTCCTCCCGAGCGCCACGCCGCCTTATCGTCGCCGACTAGCCACCGCGGACCAGTCGCGACCTTCCGTCGAGCCGCCCACTCCGGTCACTCCACTCGCTCACTGGCGCTCTCTTAGTTGAACCGAAGAAGGAAGAAGACGCTCAGATTGGCGCCATTTAATCTTAGGTGTTCGATCGCTTCAAGATCCGTGCGATCGAGCCACTCTGATCGCTACTTGGTGTTTTGCCACAGCGAATCCCGGGATCGCTGTTTCCTGTTCGGCCCTAGATCCGCTGTGAGGAAGCGATCTGATTCGCTGCATTTGCTGCTTTGCTGTTTTGCCGCACCAAATCCCAAGTTGTCGTATGCTGTTCTGGGCTGATCCGGTGTGGGGGAAAACTCGATCTACGGTTGATTTTTTGCACGTGCTTTTGGGAGACTTCGCCCGGGATTTTTCGATCCAATTTTCTTCAACAAGCAGATCTAATCGTCGTCAATCAAGGCAAGTATTCCTATTGTACACATTTTTGTTCAGTACAAGCATCCCTTGAAAATACTACAAATAGTTAGAAATTGTAACTCCTTCTTGACTATCGTTGTTGATCAATATTAAACCTCCAAAATTTCATAATTCTAAAAGTCACAATAATTTCATTGTATTAAACTATAACTACTTGGACTCATTTTATCCCCTAAATATATGGACACATGAAATTAAGGAGTCCTAGATTTGTAGACACATGTTATATTTTGTATTTGATGGTCTTGCAACCATTTGACTTGAGAAATAATTATTACTTACTGTTTTGACCACCATTATCCTGTATTTATATCACACAATAGCTTAGACGCCTAATAACAAATTTTTCTGTAATCTATACTAGTAAGTTATTCCCACATGTTGCTGTCCTGAATCTTCTTTTGCTGTTTCGACTCATTTAACATTAGAATCTGGACCCAAGTCTTGAATAGAAAATGTAGATATGGATGTCTAGATGTAGATAGCCTCCGAAGGTTTCGAATTCGGAGTTACCGTCTAGGAGTTATTGCAGTTTTACTGCAGCTGTGTTGGTAGACACAGATTCGCTAAAACTGCTGCACACCTCCACTTTGCAAATTAATTTAACTATGTTAACAGCAAGCGTTTGACTTGAAATTTCATATGTAGTTGCTAGACACCCTATAGGACATCCCCAAATTTTCTTAGAGTTAATTTACAATATTTCATACTTGTATGCTTGCTTGACAAAAATTAATAAATGTAATAAGCCAGGGTTTAAGGGAAAGACCATAGTAGTGGACAATATAGGTAAGTGTACTCGGAAGGGGGCCGTGTTTCCCACTTGATATATGTCTCATGAACTAGTATATTATTATTCGATTCATGAACTAGTATATTATTTGATTCATGAACTAGTATATTATAAATCGATTCATGGACTAGTATATTATTGATCCATGAACTAGTATATGTATGATTCATGACTTGTCTTCTTATGACTTGACACATGAACTAGTGATATGATTACCCGATTCATGAGCATGGCTTGCTTGATACTTGATACCTGAGTACACCGCCCTATAAACTCCATTACTAGGCCTAAACGAAATTGTTTTGACTGTAGCAACCATGTAGTAAAAGAATGGATGCATGAAGTGCTACCTATATAGTAATAACTACAAGACTTGAACATGATACATGATTACACGATACCTGAAACTTGACCCATGAAACTTGAACTCGATACTTGTTCACTTGTTACCTGATACTTGACAACTTGTTACTTGAGACTTGACACTTGAAATTAATAGTTGACACTAGACTTAGCACCTATTACTTGACACTAGGCTTGAAACTTGTCACGTGCTCCACTATTAGAATTTGTTATTCAATCCGTTCACTTGAGTTGTCCTCCTTGCTAGTTAGTTCTTGGATTTCCACTACTTGTGTATCCCTGTTACATTCTTGATTCCAATTCTTGTTCTCCATTACTTGTACTCGTTTTTATTATTTGTGGCCCTAGCTTGCACTAAGGACATTTTCTCTTGTTTTTCCCTATTTTTTCTTTTTATATTATTAAGCAGACTTTGGAGACGAGGTACCCGCTGGAATTGGTGAGCAAAGGTTCTAGCTTTCAAGTGGAGAAAGGACTTGATTAGAATACTTGTTCTCTTGAATTATTTGTTTTCCTGAATTATTATTTCTTGCTACTTAAGACTTGTAACGGGCTTACGTTCCCGAGTTTACATTTGATCCAGACTTGAAAACTATGTGGACATTATTATTTGTTTTCAATTGTTTTCTGTTGCTTAATAAATTATTCATGCATGCTTGGTTGCATATATATATATATATTGTTATATTCTTGTTGTGATGCTGAGTCGATCATACAGCTTATGGATGATGTTAAAATCATCTGCTGGGCTTCGTCACGGGCTCGTATTCCATGTTTTTGGGAAGCGGGGCGTGACACTAATTGGTCTGAAATCTTCCACCCTGACCACCTCCTGCTTCTTTGGGATTAGAGTAATATAAGCGTAGTTTAGTCTATCCAAATCTATGTTTCCATCGTAGAACTCCTTCAATATGTTCATAAGATCCTTCTTGATGATCGTCCAGTAAGTCTTGTAGAAAAATATTAGGAAACCATCGGGGCCCGGGGCCTTATCTTGGCCAAAATTTTTGATGGCGCTAAACACTTCTTCTTCGGTGAACATATTCTCAATTCCATCACTTCCATCAAGTCTTGAAGAGCTCCACATATCAGTTGTTAATTTACATCTATATGCTTTCTTTACTCCTAGTAGGTTTCTATACCATCCACCGATGTGATGTCTTACCAATCCCTCGTTTTTAGTCCAAGCTCCATCCACTATTAGTCCAGAGATATGGTTTTGCATCCTATTTCCATTGGCTACCTTGTGGAAGAACTTTGTGTTGCCATCCCCCTCTTTAAGCCACTGGATCCTTGAACGTTGCTTCTAATATTGCTCTTCCATGGCTGCAATATGTTGGATCTCTAGCCTGCATTTGGACATCTCCTCCACCTCGTGGCTGAGAAGGTCTCTTCCTTCCTGAATAATCTCTAAATCTTTAACCCTACCCCCTAGGTCCTCCATTTTAACCCTAATTAATCTCGACTCCTGCTTAACCCACTCTTTCAATCGTTTACGAAGACGTCTCTTTTTCCCAATCCATGATCCAACCGCTAATACTTCCTTGGTGCCGACATCCCATGATTCCTTGATGATTGAACGCGTATCTGTGCTCATTTTCCAAGCTTTCTCAAACCTAAATGATTGAGTCCTCCTAGGGTTTCCGTAGCCGTAACCTACCGCCAGCGGCATATGGTCGAAGGTATACCTCATGACGGACCTTACCTGAGCTAACGGGAAGGCATCATCCCAATCGCTAGACACCAATATCCTATCCAACTTAGCCATGATCAGGTGGCTCTGCATATTTTTCCATGTGAACTTCCTATCACGCAACTCTAACTCCATGAGTGCGAGTTCATATATCGTGAGCTTGAAAGCATCCTGCTCGGTGCGACCTGATCCTCTTCCATTATGCCCCTCCTAAAATCTAGTAATATTGAAATCTCCCCAAATCACCCATGGACCATCCCATCTTCTTCTAATAACCTTGAGCTCTACCCAAAATTGACCCCTCTCTACCCAAAAATGCAAGATGTTGCCACTCACCAAAACCATATCTACTATTAACCCGACCTGGACCCGCCTAGGTCTATCCCGATAATTAGCAGCCTTAGGCTAATAATTATTGTTTCGGGCCAGGTTTGGGCTCAATTTTGTAGGTCCAAAGAAAATTTGGACCGGGCTCGGGCCTAAGTGCTTAGGCCCGATGGGCCCGAATCAAATTTTTATATGTGCATGCGTATGTTTATGTATATATCATGCATATTTATGTACAATTTTTTGTAAGATAATATTTATGCAAGTAAGTTGAAATGAGTGTTAAAGTTTATAGATAGATAAATTATGCATTGTATATAAACTTAAATTAAAATATACAAATTAGATGTGAAATACCTAAAAGTTTGTAGTATTTTTTTTTAACCATACGTTATTCTTAATATAGTTTTAATTTATGGAAAAATTATATATTAGGACATGCATAAGTAGTTCGGGCCGAGGCCCGAACTTATTTTTGGGCCTAACTCTAGCCCAGGCTCGAGCCTAATTTTTAAGCCCGAAGAAAAGTTGGGTCGGGTTCGGGCCTATGTTTTAAACTTCGGGCTCGGGTCCGGACCTTGTTGATTCTTTGTTTTGATGACTACAACACAATGAAAAGTTGTGCTACCACCTATATATATATTGCAGGATGTATCAAAGACAAATACCATGGTGCAATACACAAAGGCAAAATTGATTCAATGAAGCTTTCAAAAGAATCGATCAAACTACAAAGACCTAAGTTCAAGTCACATTTGATCAAGCAAGCTTCAAGACATAATGACAATGGCTCAAGCTCAAGTCAAAGACTCAAGTTCAAGACAAGACCGAAGTGCTTCAAATGTTTTGTATTAAGTGTCTTGTAACAATTGTAATTTTTATTCTTTGAGTCTTAGAATGTTGTAATAGCCTTGTCACACACACTCACACATATCTTTTAATAATTGAATGTTTTACAAAAGTTAAAAGGTCGAAACAAGTTTGAATAAGATCAACTGTTGAGTACCAGTCGATCATTCTTCGGAACCAGTCGACTGTTTGAGTACGAAACTGTCTGAACTCATACAAGCTGTGACCAGTCGACTCATTATGGCGACCCAGTTGACTGTTCAAGCCGTTTCGACAGTTTTCTGTTTTTAAAACTTGTTTTTAAAAGTAATTTAATTATAAAATCCCTCCCCTCCCCTTGTGAACCAAACAAGAAGATAATTATTTTCCCTCCCCTCCCATTTCTTTCCCTCCACGAACCAAACAGAAAACATGATTAAAATCTCTCCCCTCTCTTTACCTCCCCTCCCCTCCCCTCCTCTCCTTTGAACCAAACAGATCATTAATGGTTTCAAAGAATATGACCGAAATAGATAAAAATATAATTATTTGGGGTTTTCCAGACAAGAGTAGCACATGTTATTAAATAAGATAAACTGAAGAAAAAGAGATACAGTGCATATCATCATTGTATTGTTTAAATTCCATATAATTTTATGAGTCGGTTAAAAGTATTTTAGTCTGTGCAATTTGCACAGGGTAACACTAGTTAGTATAAGATATAGATATAATACAAAATAGTAATATGATATACATAAGAATATACCTATATATCCAACAATCTTCCCCTATATTCTCAATATATATAAAATATAATAGATTATCAAACCAGTACAACATAAAGCACACTGTCATCAATAGCAATATTTAATAAAGACATTTATCACCAAAGATATAGTTCATAACTAAGGACTAAATTACACTACAACACAGAACGCCAATTCTGACTTTTTTTAGGGCTATCCCAGCGTTTATAAACGCCGGGATTGACCGTAGCGGTGTTTATGGGAACGCCACCAGATTCACCACAGTAGCGAGTGTCAGAACAGACATGGGACATGTCCTGGCATTTTTTATAAATGCCGCTATAGACCTATCTATCCCGGCGTTTTAATTAAAAAAATGCCGGTATAGAGCATTTATTCAAAAAAATGAAAAAGTCGTCTGTCCTAACGTTTTTGGTCTAAAATGCCGAGATAGGTTGTTTCGTTTTTATAAAAAAAAACCAACCTATCCCGGCGTTTTAATCCAAAAATGACGGGATAGGCAAAAAATTTATTTTTTTTAAAAAAAAGAAAAAATGAAATAACAAAATGGCTGACTATTGAAGCATACCACAACATAGAACTAGGTTATATCTATGATATATACTTCATATCAGATTCGCTGATGGTTAAATACAATTCCCTAACCAATTTTATCAATGCAACGAGATAAAAACGTCAGGATAGAAACGCCGGTATAGACTCTTTTTCTTGTAGTGTCAATTATAAAATGTGAATAGTTCAATAATGACTAAGCCAAAATAATGAAATAGTTCCAAGACCATATCCAAACTAAATAGTTCACAATGACTAAACCAACATGGAAAAAAACCCTTTCAGAATCTCAAATTCAACTGAAACACAAATGACAAGTTTTCATGTTTATTATTGGAATAATGAGATGATTCTAAATAAATTATGAGAATATATAGCACAATAAAAGTTGGAATGATATTATATATTAACAATATTCATACGAAACCTTTCAAATTAACAAAAACACATCAACTGCTAAAAACTCTTTTAAAAGACTAAAAGCTGTTTGGGTTAAAAATCAAGTGTTCGCCAGTTTTTTTTTCAAAAAATTTGTTTGAGTCAAAGCGATTTTCAAAACCTTCATATTCTCTCCAAAATTTCACTGCTCAAATTTAAGGCTTCAAGCATCTAAAAAAATCTCTTTTTCGAAGGGAAGTCTCAGGTTCGAGACCATGCTACATCATGATCTTACTCAAAAAATAAATAAAAAATAAAAAATAAAAAAAATTTGAAAAAAAAATCATATTTGAAACCCAAAACACACCAAAATTTCAAAATAAATGATTTTCTTAGGAAAAAAATATGAAAAAATATTTTTGCATCTTATTTTATTCTCATTTGTTCATTTCTTCCGTTCACATTCCTTCCACGGCCATTCTCTTTCTCGTTGCAAAAAAAAAAGTGGGTGAAACTAACATCTTACAAGCTTATAAATTTTTAGGATGATCCAAATTTTATAACTGAATTCATGATGCCTAAGTCAAAATTTCAATTTTCTTATGTAATTAAAACATAAAAAAATTAATTATTAAATTTATGCAATTAATTAAAAAATTAAAATTAAAAAAGAAGTACTAAGAAAATTTAAATTCTTTAACGTTTCAATTATTTCACAAAAGTTTTTTTAAACTTTTATTATTAAATAATTTTATATCCCCACAACAGTTTTCTAAATAGAAATTACTAAAGAGTTATTTATCAAAAACCTTTTTAGTTATTCTGACAACAATTTTACAAATTTGTTGCCAAACAATTTTGGTTCCTGAAAAATGCTTTATGTTCACTGCACTTTTGGCCCACAGCAAAGCTGACCTACATCAATGCCAAACAGAGCTTTAATATATAGTCTGCCTACAAAACTCCAAATAATATCAAAAGACACACCAAATACAACATGAAGACTCATACGATTCTTAGTTCCTAACTCATGATTCTTAATAAAGATTTCATGTACACACAATGAGAATATCAAAAGATTGTGCATGACAACTAGGGCTGCAATCGAGCCAAGCCGAACCGAATACCTTCAGGCTCGAGCTCGGCTCGTTTACTAAACGAGCTCAATTTTGAGCTCGAGCTCGGCACGAGCTCGGTTCGAGCCGAGCTTTGACCGAGCTTTGACCATATTCGAGCCGAATAGCTCGCGAGCTTAGCCTAAAAAAAAAAATCAAGCTCGAGCTCTGCTCGTTTACGAAACGAGCTCGGTTTTGAGCTCGAGCTCGGTTCGAGCCAAGCTTTGACCGAGCTAGAGCCGAATAGCTCGCAAATAGGTGGATTCGTTTGCTGCCCTAATGACAACCTCATGCATTCCAAGTTCCAACTAACTACCATGCATCACTTGATTATGAATCAAATATTCTAAATTATATTTTCAATATCCGTTCTTAATTTTCACGATCAACCGGCCGACCCGGAGAGTGAAGACACTGATGAATACTAATATACAAACGACCCACCTAACCCCAAGGCCAACATGCCCAAAGCATCTATAAGAGGATCCAACCCATAGAGTAACCGACCCGAACCCTAACCATCCCGGCCCATAAGTACTGTTGACTAACAAAAGGACAGCTAATTCCATCACTCCAACTCTTATGAATACCCTATCATAACCATCTCATAACCTCCCTGCCCTAAGGTACATGTCATCCTACATCACCCATCCTATACCTAACCGACAACCCGACTCATACAAACCGGATCGCATCAAGTCGACAATAAATCTAGACCTTTTCCGTAATGTAATTTCATAACAACGAAGAAATAAGATGGGAATATGTTCTCTCACCATCTCAAATCAACTTCAAGATCCAATGAGAATTACTTTTTGCAATATTAGGGTCTCTTGACTTTTGAGTAATATAATTAAGTTGAGGAAGCAAATCTGACAAATTACCCATCAAAATCAATGGGTTTGGATATGTTTTCTCAGTCTGAAAGCATATTCGGGTGTTTGCTCAATCATAAAGCATAGTAAATGAGAAGAAAATAATTTTGTTCCATTTTTTTCTTATTAAAAAAAAACAATTCTTCCTTTATTATTACCCCTATACCTTGGCTAATATTACATGTAGCCCACATATTTTTCATTTTGCCTTAACATAATGTAAATGCATTTACTCAGAAGATCAAAACCGTTGGTCACCGATCAAACAAACATGAGTAAATCAAGAAAGAAGATAATCAGCATAGATGTAGATAGTTAGAGTGTACCATAGCAAATTCCAATTAACAAACTTCTGAAATTGCAAGTATTGATGTAGTTCACTAGTAAGGATTTTCGCTTGTTGCTGCTTATTTTGGTGTGGGAGCAAACAGATAGTGAGTTATAGTTGATGGAAACTACAAAAAACCTGACCTTTCATTTTCGCCGTGAAATGCGGTTGGAGCTCCTAAGATTGAATCTGGATCATTGATTGAACACCGTGATTTAGATCCGACGGTTGCTGATGCGACCGATAGAACTGCAAAAAGCCTGAAACACCAGGGGTTGGCCCCGGCGACAAACCCTCTGACGCTCAAGTCAGAACCAGAGATAGAAAGAGAGTTTTAGAGAGAAACTGTTGATTACCTTCTGACTGAAGACGAAGGGGGGTATTTACAGGCCTGAGAAACATATCAAGAGATCGAAATGAATCCATTGGATAGATATGAATTCCTTATCTCCTGTTTGAATCTCCTCCTCAAGGGATAAGTTCTCTTATTTGGGGATAAGAGATTTGACTAACATCATTGATGGACTGAGTCTTTCTTAGTGGGCCTAGTCTGTTACTTTTTATGGGCTTGAAACAAGTTCATGTCTTGTAGAGGAGCATGGGGAAGGCCCGGGCCTGTTAAAAATACCCGCTATGGTTAATCTCCCTGCAGAAGCTTTGAGATATGTGCTGGAACCATACGGCCCTGATTTGCTGCAATTTTTACAATTATCATAAGCCTCTCACTCCCGGAATGCAATTTTCTGTAACACCCTAGAATTTTAAATAATGATTTTGGAATTAATAAATAAATTAAAGTAAATTTTGGTGATTTAATAAACTTTTTTATGAAATTTAATTTTTTGCACGTGCAAAATACGTGCAAATATTTCTTGGAAACACAAAGTCAAGAATTTTTAATTGGAGGACCTAATATTTGTTAGTGAATAATAATTGCAAATTTTTTGGATTTTATAAATCACTATTTGTATTTTTTGTAATATTTCTAAATGAAGGGGGTCGTTTTGCCAAAGTGCCACTTGGAGGCAAAAATTTTCAAAAGTCGATTTTCGTGGCCTGCAATTGTGGCCGGCCAGATCTGGAGAGATTTGGGGGATATGAATCCTACCTCATTTGGTTTATCTAACTACCTAATATAATGGATCTATATATGTAAAAATAATTCTTAAAAGAGTATTTTATAAAATCTTCTCAAAATCCCTAAAGATAATTCTTAAAAGAGTATTTTAAAAGAAACCCCCCAACCTATTATATACTGCAGCCGTCCTCCCTTGTGGCAAAACTCATACTTCATTTCTCTTCAATATTTTGTGAATTGGAAGATTGGATCTCGAAGCTTTACAAAAGAAGGAGGAGAAGGCTTCCTTAACTCTTTTATTTTCTTCAAGTTAATCTTCTTTGAGGTTAGTGGTAATTTCTTTTAGTTGTTGTTTTTTCATGTGATGAATTGATTATATGTTGTGAAATGAGATGATTAATTGAATAGATGGCATGTTGAGATCTTATGGATTATGAAATTTGAAATAGATCTATTATGAGATAAATCCTTGTGACCGAATAATTTAAACAACAACTTCATAAATCGATTAGAAATAGATGTGTGAGTCATCATGTATAGTTGGTCAAAAATTGATATTGCATACATTCTTAGTTTTCTAATGCCACGCTTGATTGATCATATATGGGTTAATGTAGAGATTGTATGAGATTGCTTGAGATGTTATCTAAATTAGAAAAGATCTAAATTTCACTTCACGAAAGTGGTTACTTTATTGTGTTATATCATGTGTAACTAGTATGCAATTAGACGGTGGTTTCATGTATGCACATAGATGAATGATGAACCTTTATTCGCTGTTTTTGCTCACTATTTTGACTGGGTATGAGGAGTTTTACTTTTGTTTGAGTTGGATCCGATGTGAAGGGGAAGACTTGAGAATTGTTGAGTTTAATTTGGAATATTGATTAATAAATGTCTACTTCTTGATAGATCTCAATTTTGATGTGCATGTATGTTCATGTTTCTGTACAAGAAGGATTTTATGAACGCATTCACTGATATTTCAAGAATTTTATGAAAAAGAAATCTTCTTTATAACTTGTATTTCAATACCGTGAATTTGGAATATTAGTATTTTGTAAAGTTTATGAAAGAGTTTGATTTGGCCAAGGTTGCATCAATTGTATTGTAGATTCATTAGATGAAATCCTATACTTTTATATATATACACACATATCAGTTTGTGAGATGTTCAAAATTTGGGGCTGATACAGACTGCGTGTCAGTCGACTGCAGGGTAACTGTCGGTCGACTGTTGTTGAACTAGTCGCTGCAATCGACTGCCATGTCTCGCTATTGCCACATTTTGTCACTGATAGTCAACCGCAGTAATTTGCACTATGTCTGTCAGTCGACTGTCATGGGTTTTAAGATTGGTTTCTGTTAAATAGTGTCAGTCGATCGTAGTATTTTACACTATGATTAACGGTCGACCGACATGCTCTGTTTTGCACTATTACTTCCCTTCTTTGAGTCAATGTTTCTTCGAACTTATGGATTATTGATTTACTGTTTCAAATGAGGTCTTGCTACGGATTACTATATCTTTCAGAGAGTTATACTTTCAATTTGTAATAGAATTAAATTCGTATTTCCACGACTTTGGGAAGTGAAATATTTATAGATTTCAAGAGAATGATGATTTGTGATTTTCTGTGATTTCAAAAATGTAAATTTCAGTTTGCCTGGGCGATTAGTTTCTGATTTACATGACTTTTACTTGGGGTTTTATATGGATGAATTATTTTGAATTGGCTTGATTTGAAGAAGTTCTTAATGTGAACAAATTTGACAATGAAATTAAGAGATTAAATGATAGATTCGTATCGTTACTTCGAGTTGTGAGTCTCTAAAGGTCGTGTGGGACCATAGTATGCCGGCAGTTGAGATTATGTGGTTTATGGCCAGTTGGGGCCTTGATGTTATTTAGTTGAGTTAAGTCCAGTAGGGTACACCAACTGTAACTCCTATTTCCCGTATTTATATTTTTATACTGTATTTTTTGCCCCATTGTACTCTTTTATCAATTTGAGATCCTGTATTTTGTTTCCGTTTGAATAAAATCATTAATTTGTTTTCGACTCAATTTTTGGTGCCTTTGTCTAATTCAATTGTATGTGCTCTTTATGCCATTCTTCATGAAGAATGGGCTGTTTCTTTTCATCTATCTCTTTATCCCCATTTTTAATACATTTTGACCAATTCTCCAGTTGGATCCCACTCAAATCGGGTACCCTAATACCCAAAACCGAAACCCACACTATATAAACCTAAACACCCTAACCCTAAACCTAACCCCTACCCTTTTACTGTGTAAACCCTACTCCCTCAGCCGCTCTCCTTCTTCTTCATCCCACTCCATCACCAACCTTCACCTCGCCTCCCCACCATTTCCCTGTCTCCGATCATCTGTGACCTCCGACCACCACCTACTTAACTCCCGCTCCTCGTCAACCCCTCGCATCGCCAACATCCACCATCATCCCCACAGAACCGCCGCCGCCATTACACATCCACCATCGAACCCAACTCCCGAACTCAACTCCCCACCATTTCCCTGCCTCCGATCGCCTCGCCGCCATCACCCCATCGACTCCCTCTCCTCTCCACCTCCGTCGCATCGCCAACACCGTGAACCCATCCTCCGCCATCTTCTCCCCTATTTTCGAACCCAAAGTAGAATCGCTGCCATCGCGCCGGCCCCCGTCGCTGTCGACACCCCTCGACGACAGCGCCGCTACCCATCGATGCCGCCTCACTGTCGCACCACAGTCGCCGCCGTCGAAGACCCCGTCGGCGCTGCTCTCCCTCGCTTTCCGTCGATCAAGAAGGAAGAAGAAGCAGTCAGTTGGCACCATTTGATTTTGGCCGTTGGATCGCTTCGAGATCTGCGCCCATCTATCTGATCAGATCGCTGTTTCCTGTTCGGCCACAGGAGATCTAAATCCGCTGTTTCCTGTTTGGATCAGATCCGCTGTGAGGGAGTTTTCCCATTGGCTGATTTCGGTGTTTTGCTGTTCTGCCGTGCCAGATCCGAATTTGCTGTTTGTTGTTTGGGCGGGATCCGGTGTGGGGGATTCACTCTTACTGTTGATTTTTGCACGGTCTTCGCACGTGCTTTTGGGAGATTTCGTCTGGGGTTTTTCGATCACATTTTCCTCAATTAGCGAATCTAATCGTCGTCAATCAATGCAAGTATTCATCTTGTACATATTTTTGTTCTAGTACAAGCATTAATTTTGAAAATACTGCAAATAGTTAGAAGTTGTAACTTCTTTTTGACTCGTCGTTGTTGATCAAATGTTAACCTTCATCAATTTCATAATCTTAAGAGTCACAAAAAATTTATTGTATTATATTACAACTACTTGGACTCATTTTATCCCCTGAACACATTGACACATGAAATTAAGGAACCCTAGATTTGTAGATATGTGTTATACCTTGTATGTAATGAACTTGCACCCATTTGAGTTGAGAAATAAATATTACTTTCTGTTCTGACAACCATTACCCCGTATTTATATCACACATTAATTTAGACGCCTAATAACCAATTTTCATGCAACCTATACACGTAAGACATTTCCACATATTGCTGTCCTGAATCTGATTATGCTATTTTGACCCCTTTAACATCAGAATCTGAACCCGAGCTCTGAACAGTAAATGTAGCTCTAGATATCTAGATATCGATAGCCTTCGGAATTTTTGAATTCGGAGTTACGGTCCAGGAGTTACCGCAGTTTTACTGCAGCTGTGTCGGTAGACGCAGATTCGCAAAACTGATGCACATCTTTAGTTTGCGAATTAATTTAACCATGTTAACCGTAAGCAATGGACTTGAAATTTTAGATGCTGTTGCTGGACACCCTAGAGAACCTTTCCAAATTTTCTTAGAATTAGTTAACAACATATCAACACTGTTACACATGTATAAATTCAAATACACAAATTCTGCCTGAACACATTAGTAGTGTAGTTCGCTGTTTTGACACATGTTATCACCACTTTCATGTACCTTAATTATATGCGTTGGAACCGAGCAGGAGTCTAATTTCTAGATCTCCTGACGGATCTACTTTTGCTATTTCTTAGCAACGAGAATCACACTTTTGGTACAGCAACGTCGTGCTATCCAGATTTGGGAGTTTCGTTGTTCGTGTTATTCTTATTCATGTCGACCCTCGAATATGCCATATAAATATCTCAGACTTGTCCCATGTCCATGATCATAATTTCTTGACTTGTTTCGCATACATGTATGCTTGCTTGATAGAATAATAAAAAGGAATTAGCCGGGGTTAAGGAAAAGACCATTGTAGTGGACAATATAGGTAAGTGTACTCGGAAGGGGGACCGTGTTTCCCACTTGATACATGTCTCATGAACTAGTATATTATAAATCGATTCATGGACTAGTATATTACTGATCCATGAACTAGTATATATATGTGATTCATGACTTGTCTTGCTATGACTCGAATATGAACTAGTTATATAATTATCCGATTCATGAGCATGACTTGCTTGATACTTGATACCTAAGTACGCCGCCCTACAGACTCCATTACTAGGTCTAAACGAAATTGCATTGACTGTAGCAAACATGTAGTAAAAGTATGGATGCATGAAGTACTACCTAGATAGTAATAACTACAAGACTTGAACACGATACTTGACTACTTGATACATGAAACCTGATATATGAAACTTGAACTCGATACTTGTTCACTTGATACTTGACAACTTGTTACTTGAGACTTGGCACTTGAATATAATATTTGACACTAGACTTAGCACTTGTTAACCGACACTTACTAGATGCCTGTCACTTGAGGTTAGATAACCCTACATGTTCATTTGTCACTTGCTTCACCATTAGCGTTTGTTTACCCAACCTGAACTCTCGAGTTGTCTTCCCTGCTAGTTAGTTCTTGAATCTCCATTACTTGTTGTAACCCTATTATATTCTTGATTCCAATTCTTGTTTCACATTACTTGTACTCGTTTTTACTATTTGTGGCCCTAACTTGCACTAAGGGCATTTTCTCTTGTTTTTCCCTATTTTCCCTTTTATATTTATTAAGCAGACTTTGGAGACAAGCTACCTGCTGGAATTGGTCAGCAAAGGTTTTAGTCTTCAAGTGGAGAAAGGACTTGATTAGAATATTTGTTTTTCTTGAATTATTTATTCTTGCTACTTAAAACTTGTAACGGGCTGATGTTCCCGAGTTTTAACTTGATCCAGACTTGAAACTATTTGGATATTATTATTGTGTTTTCAATTGTTTCTGTTGCTAATAAATTATTCATGCATGCTTGGTTATATATATCTCTCTTGTTATATTCTTGTTGTGATGCTGGATCGATCCTACAGCATATGAATGATATTAAGATCATTTGCTAGGCTTCGTCACGCGCTCGTATTCCATGTTCTTGGGAAGCGGGGCGTGACACCAACTATAGGAGAACTCTGGTTAAATGAACTTAATAAATATATAAGGACATGCACTAGATGGAGATATGATGAAATAAGAGCAAACATGAGTTATGGACTCCAGGATGATCCGAGGGATGAGATATTCCCCATTACCCTGGGATGATGGATGAGATAGTCCACAGAATGATCCATGGAGGGGATTGGTCTCTATTATTCCAAGGAGGAGAGCAACGCTCATGGGATATTTGTGCAATGAGGGTTCCAGGATGATCTGCGGAGTGAGACATTCTCAATTACTCCAGGACGATGGATGAAATAGGTCACAGAATGATCCACGGAGGGGATTGGTCTCCAGTATTCCAAGGGCGAGAGCTGATACTTACAAAATGTCTAAATCTCGTAGGAGTCATTGTAGCAGGATAGTTGCGTAACATGAGATTAAACCCTATCAAGTGGAGAACGATAAGGGCTTGCACCGGACCTATGTATTGTGGGATGCATAGAATCCGATAAGTATGCATTAGTTTTCATCATATGCATTTGTGATTTCCTTGACTTGTATTATGCATGCTTGTTTTCTGTTTTCTTACACTTGACACCTAGCCTAGTTTTACTTGATGATTTATGTTTCAATTATTATTATTTCACATTCCATTTGTTATTACCATGTTAATATGTTGACTATGATTTTGTTCTTTATGTTTCATTTAAGTTGTATTTCTTTTGAATATCACTCACACCGTTATGGCTGACCCCTGTAGTTTTGGGGGTTGGGGTTATCTCTAGCCTCATGTTTAACAGGTCGGTACCATTAGCATGGAGTTGGGAGCATGTGGTAGAATATTTTATGTTATCGCATATGTTGTAAAAAGATTGAAAGTAAATGTGTAAATATGTAACTGTGTTATAAAATGATTTCTAATTCAAGGTATTTAATTTTCCGTTGTTCTTGTAAAAGAATTGATGTAATAAAAGTTTTAAATTTCCTTGTATTTGGAGATTATGTTTATAATTACAATTGAGGTAGATGCTGGAAATTGTGCCACGTATTTCTAAGTTTATTTATTGAAAATTCAGGGCGCTACAATTTCTTAGCTTTCAGGGAGTAGTACGCCTTATTTTTGGATGCTAGAGTACAATCTTAGTTTTCAGGGTGCTTGGAGATACCTGGAACTGATGAGTAGCTTCTGAAGGCTGTGAATATCTTCCTGGATTTTTCCATATTTTTTTCAAATTTTTCTCGGCACACTTTTTGATGCGATCGGGGTCGTTGATCAGGGGATGGCTCGCGCGCTGATGCGATTGAGTGGCTGAGATCTGCTCACTATCATTGGCGATGTGGCGCAATCTGAGTCATCCATCAGACTGGAGCATGATTATCTGGACGGTCCAATGGCTGGCGAATGCTGTGAGCAACCCCCTAGCTAGGCCGATGAATTTGCCGAGCTATGAGCATTTTTCTTGTCGAGCTATAGTATTGCTTCGCCGACCTACCTATTTAGCTCATCTCCAAGCAATGGGAGAGGTGTCATGGTTGAGCTACGTTCTATGAGCTCTCGTCAAGCTACGAGCTTCGTTGTCACCGACCTATTAATTGGCGATGAGCTATGGAGGAGTTGCCGAGCTATGTCGGTCTGAGTTCCGCCGAGCTCTGGAGCTTTGAGCTTAGGCTAGCTATGGGTCTTGATCGAACTCGACCGAGCCATGCTCTGTTTTGGGTGAATTGGCTTCGTCGAGCTCTGAAGCTTCTCGTCGTGGTGGCGAGCTATAATGATCGATGCTCCGTCGAGCTATGGCATTTTGAACTCGTCGCCGAGCTATGAATCTTTGTTGAGCTACCACCTTCGAGCTATGTGCCCCTTGGCTCGCGCTGAGCTATGGGAATTTGAAGCTTCGCCAAGCTATGGGGGTGCTTCGCTGAGCTATGGAGTTAGTCATTTCGCCGAGTTGTGGCCCTTTGTTTTGGCGAGCATGGCGAGCTATAGACGCGTTGTCACTTAGCCGAGCTATGGCATTCGCGTCGTAGCCGAACTACTAGTGTAACACCCCGCAAAATTGGGAATGACAATTTTGCCCTTGTGTGTTACGCACGTGTATTTTGTAACGTGTTTTCACTACGTATCTTTATTTCCAACTCTTTATGCATTTCCCGTATTGATCTTATCCTATTTGTATCAACTCAAATGCAATATTTCAATCTCTGTATTTTTACGTGTTTTGATGTACGTATCGATTATGTGTTTCCACCGCTACGTACATTATTTTATATATTTTTAAATTATTTATTTTATATATTTAAATCTATTTTATAAAACGGAAATTCAGTTTTCTCGCATTTTGATCTAAATACTTTTTAACGTATAATGCACGTGTTTTCTACGTACGTGGCAATTACGTCGTAAAATTAATAAATATATTTTCTTATATTGTATTTTTATTATCTTTAATATTTTTCTGTTGATAACGTCAAATTTCGTATTTTGATGTTTTACGTGCGACGCACATGTTTGTTTGGTGCGCGTATTCGAGCGTATTCGTTTTTAAAATAAATTTTTGGAGTATGTGTATTTATTTTATTTGTGCATGATACATTATAAATTCTAATTAAACCATTTTTTTACTTACATTCTAAGATAGTATTATACAGTATATATATAGTATATGTATAGATAGATATATATAACTATATTTTGAAAAATAAAGTGACCGGTTGTATTGGCTGGTATGGTAAAAATGTAATGAATTGTGATTTGGAGGTGGAGGGGCCCACTGTGGGAAGGAAGCACCAGCACTTGTGCTGTGCTTGACTTTGGTTAAAACATAAGGTGCGTGGCATACAAAAATGTATGTGCACGTGAATTAAAAGGAGAAGAGAGAAGGTTGGGGCCGGTTTTGAATAGAAGGAGAGAGAGAGGTGGGAGTTTTGGGAGTTAGAGTATTGAAGAGGTGGGAGTTAGAGAATTAGAGAGGTGGAGAGGTGAAAGGTTGGGAGTTTTGAGAGTTAAGAAAATGAAGGGTTGGAAAATTAAATTGAGAAATTTATTAGGTGTGTAATTTTTGCAAATTGAACCCTCAACTTATCCTATAAATAGCACCCCACTTCTCTTTATCTTTTACACCAAAAACAAAACAAATAAGAGAAAGAAAAAGAAAGAGAGTAAGAGAGTTCTTGTGCTTGGAGGGATTCTTGTGCTTGGAGGAGTTCTTGCTAGGAGAAGAAGAAATTGCTAGGAGCTAGGAGTTGTGCTTCCACTTTTTTGTTCAACCTTCATTAGAGGTGGGTGTTCTCATGCTTTCTAATTATAGGACAATGCATGCTAATAATAATTGTTGGATCCTGTAGGCAAGGCAAGAAACACTAGAGGGGGGTGAATAGTATTTTATAAAAAAATAATTGCGGAATTGAACTTTTCTTCTGTCGGTCGACTTGAAAAGAGAAACCAGAGTCGACTGCGGCGACAGTTAAGAAGAGTATTTTAAGACGAGTCTGCTCAGTCGACTTATAGAAGAACCAGTCGACTTACCAGACAAGTTTTCAGAGAGTATGTAGTATAAGTCTGACCAGTCGACTTAAAGGAGACGCAGTCGACTGTCCAGACAAGTTTCACAGAGAACTTAAAAAAACAAGTAAATGAAATGCAAGTTCAAAGAGATACAACCACAGAGTACACACGATGTATCCTGGTTCGGTCCTCCCGACCTACATCCAGTCCCCAAGCAACCCACTTGAGATTTTCCACTATTCTTGAAAAAATACAAGAAAACCCTACGGCATTAGACAACAACCTTGTCCAACCCGTAGTCCTCTCTCACCACTAGAGAGAGCAACCCACTCTTTCACCAAGAGTGAAAACCTGACTCTACACCCTAGAGCCCTACTCTCCAACCGAGATGAACCACTCTCACAACCGAAAGTGAAAACCGACTTTACAACCAAGAGCCCTACTCTCCAACCGAGAGGACCACTCTCACAACTGAGAGTGAAAACCGCCTCTACAACCAAGAGCCCTACTCTCCAACCGAGAAGACCACTCTCACAACCGAGAGTGAAAGAAAGAACAATGAAAGAGTTACAATCAACCTATAGCCTTGTTGTGATTGTGATTTGTGTATGGAGGCTAATACGGGATTAACTGATTATGTATAGCAATAGATTTCAATTCGATCGATGAATATGAATTATAATTTGTCACGGATAGTCAATGAATATACTTGTGGTATTTTTCAAAGGAAGCTTGTACGAGAATAATGAATTGTACAAGAGGATACTTGCCTTATAACCGACGACGATGATACCGAATATAAGAATAACAGGATCAGAATCCCAGACAGTGAAGCACGTGCAAGATACGTGGTAGCAACTACACAACAGCAAACACCCCAATAAACCAAACAGCAACAAAATAATCTAATCCCTTCTCCAAATAGCAAACCCTAATACAAACCAACCATTTTCTCCTTCTTCCCAAATGTGATAGAGAGAGAGAAAGAGGTGGCGGGAGAGTGGGCTACGACTGCGGTGAGGAGGAATCGGCAATGGCTGGCGTGCGGAGGTTCGGCAATGGCGAACAGGGGAAGAGGCAAGGCAAGCGGTCGATGGGTCAGGAGGCGGAGATAGGGTGAGGAAGACGATGAAGGGGGAGCATCGGCGAGATGACGGGGTCGACAGATCACAGGCAACGGCGGTCGGCGATGGCACTCTTGTGGTGCACGAGCAGTGGAGCGACGAGGGCGGAGGGCTCGACTGTGGTGGTGTCGAGGCTGGAGCTTGGAGGAGAGCGGCACGACAATGGCGATGGGCGACTGTGGGCGAGGCGGTTGACGAAGCCCTACGGAGCTTCGAGCGGAAGCGGGCGAAGGAGCTCTAGAGGATTAGCAATGGGGGAAATGGGTTCGGGAGCAGGGGCGAGGTGGAGGACGGCTGAGGGGAGCGGGGTGGTTTTCTGAAGTGGAAAAGGAGAACGGAAGAGGAAGGGTGCTGCTCTGTTGGATTTTGGGAAAAATATAAGGGAGAGAGAGAGAGAGAGAGAAGTGAACGGGGAGATATAATAATGTAATAAAAGTAATGGGGGTGAAAAAGTGGGGGTAGTTATGAGGTGGGGGGGAACGTGTAGGTACGGGAATATGCAAAGTGGGGGAGCGTGAAGAGATTGTATACAGGTGAGTGTGTAGGATTGATCTGTACAAATATATGGGTACTGAGTTAGTGGATTTTAATAATGGGTATCCCAAGGAGATCCAATAGTAGAATGGGCTTCAATAGATGGGCTCAAGATAAAATAAAATAATAATAGTAATATTGGCTGGGTTGGGCTTCAAAATATTTAATAAATCAATTATAGGATTGGGCTTATAATAAACAATTGGGCTTGAGCTTCAAATTAAATATTAAAACAATTGAATAATTGCATATTGGGCTTCATAAAAGTAGTTTGAATAATAATATTAATATTAAACTGGGCATAGGCTTCAAGCAATAATTAAATGAAAAGGATATATATAATTATAGAATGTAACAAATAATTGAATAAATAAATTGGTTTAAATAATTAAAATAAAAGATTCAACATTTGGGTATCATATCAAAAATTATAGGATGAAATACAATTCGGGTTGAAAACCGATAATCATTTGAGAAGAATTTGTTACAAGATACAAAGAATTTGAAATACGAAAAAAATACATGAAAAATATGTATTAACGGGAACAGGGGTTACACCTATGCTGGCTATGAGTCAAATCTCTTATCCCCTAACAATGATATCTTATCTCTTGATGGGGGAGAGATAAGGTTAAACTGATCCAACGGACACAAATCAATCTCTTGAAATGTCTCTCAGGCCTACAAATACCCCTCCCCATCTTTAGTCAGAATGTAATCAATAATTTGCCAGTTTTTACTCTCTTACTTTCTCTCTCTCTCTCTTTCTGGTTGTGACTTGAGCGTCAGAAGGTCAGTCGCCGGGGCCACCCCCCGGTGTTTCAGGCTTTTTGCAGGTCCTTCAGCCGCATCAGCAACCGTCAAATTCAGATCACGGTGGTCAATCACTGATTCAGATTCATTCACAGGAGCTCTAACCGTCTTTAACGGTCAGGGTCACAGGTTTGACTTTTAGTAGTTTCCTTCAATTATTAACTCACTATCTGTTTGCTACCACACCGAAATAAGCAGCAACAGTCGGGGGGCGAAAATCGAAAGAGGTATGTTGAGAAAGATTGGATGTTTTATATAAAATAGTGATTGTTTTTAGATAGGATTGTTGAGTGAAATTTTTTTAATTTCTAGTTGTTAATTGTTAGAGACTGCATTGTACTCGTGCAAATAACTAGTTAAAGTTAATATGAAACTAAATAACCCAAGTGGACAAGCTATGGCTCGAACTTATATGGGGTCCAGATCCAACTTAATTATGTCTACATACCAACCACTAGCTAGCTACTTTCTGTCCTAACTCCCAAATCCAGTTACCAATTTGAGACTAGTTAGCATAGCCTGCACGGTGGTATTCTGGTGTGTTTTTTGCACGGCTTTTAAATACTTATTTGTAGCACATATGTATATGAACCAAAGAAAAGGAATAAAGACTTTAACATAACTTTGTGCTTTAATATTCTCCTATTTAGTAATAATACTATAATAGTACTATCTGCCCTACTGCTATCAAACATAGAGAATACAAGCTGTCTTTTACAAAATGGATGCAATATGCTATAAACAAAATGGTGTGTTTATATTTCATGTAGAGCATCCATTTTGTTTAGTTTCAGAAATATATACAGCTCGATGTAGGAGGTGAAAATACAAGCTGTCTTTTACTTCTCACTAATTGTTCTTCTCACTTTCAATTGAATTACTTGTAGAAAACCAAGGAGTAGGATTGAAGAAACTGATATCTGCATAAATAGCCCTTTGATTTGAACTGGATCAACGAATGAACATATCCATTTCTTTTCCGAGAGAAACTGAACATATCCATTATGCTGCCAAAAATATTGTGTGAATAGTCATGCATGCAACCTATTGTTGTTATTCTCTACTCCCCCGCCTCCCCCCCAACCCCCCCCCGCCCTCCCTTTTTTTTCCCCTCTGTTCTGCTTTATTATGGGTCATCTCTGCTGCTAGGATCTGGTCGCGTACCAATGGAGCCATAGGAGCCTTAAAGAGCGCGTACAAGCACCAGCAGCTCACCACAGATCAGGAGGTGTCAAAGCTTAAGAGGTTCGAGGCCAAGACAACCCGAATCAGGCGATTGAGGGTCGCCCTCGCCCTTAGGGAAGATTTTGCACGCCTTGAGGGGAAACATGAGCAACTTCAAGCCCAGGTAGCCCAGTTGCAGGAGCAAATTGGGCTCCTTCAGAAGGGTGGTGGAGTGGTGGACTCCATTAGGGCAGGCAAGTAGATGATAAGATCTGGAGTTATGTGTTTTTCTCTGTGTTCTCTCTTTTTGATTAAAATGTAATGCTATATTTTGTGATAAAAGAAAATAGTCATTGTGTTTTGTTTCAAATTTGGTGTGATATATTACTTTTGGTGGATATTATATATGTTGCAATATTATGCTATTAACACCCTATAGACACCAACTAATTATTACTACACAAAAGAATGTCAAGGAGTAGGAGCACCTGTAATGGAAGGACCGCAAAGAGAGCATTGGGGCCACTGGAGCTGGTCTCAACGTCGAGATAGAGTTCACGCGGGTGTACCAGATAATGGGAGCCTTCGTGGAGGCTAGCAGGAACTTCATGCCACAAGCGAAAGCTCAGGACATGAATCGAGGGAATGTCGTTTTCGACCCTGTTAAAATGGTTGAATCCTTTAGATGATGAAACCACCGATGTTCGTGCAGACCCGACCAGGGGCGGAGCTATGTGGGGGCCCGGGGTGGCCCGGGCCCCCCCCAAAATTTTGAAAAACCCCTTAAATTTTTTGAATTTTTTTTAAAAACCCCCTAAATCTATTAAATTTTATTATTTGCCCCCCCTAAAAATTATGAAAAATACCTATATATTTATATATAGTTATAGAATTTTTTCCTGGCCCTCCTGAAAATTTTGTTCTGGCTTCGCCCCTGGACCCGACAACGGTCAACGGCTGACGATTGGGTAAGGCAGGTGGATGTCGTTTTTGAAGTACTAGAAACACCAAAAGAGAGCAAGGTGAAGCTGGGGACCATCTTGTTAAAGAAGGACACTAGAGTATGGTGGTAGTCGGTGAAGCGCACCATGGGAAATGAACCGATCACTTGGGAAGATTTTCTAGAAGAGTTCCGACAACACTATTTTACTCTAAATGTTTAGGAGTAAAAGCCCATGGAGTTTATAAATCTGAGATAAGGGAGCATGACTGTAAGGGAGTACGAGACGAAATTCACCTAGTTGTCTCGCTACGTACCAGAGATGGTCCAAGATGAGGTGAAGAAGATAAAGAGGTTCAAGCAAGGCCTTAGACCTGGGTTGGGGTCTAGGATGGTGCCACTGGGTATTAGGCGATTCGATAAGCTTATACGACGAGCAATGTTAATTGAGATGGATATGAATCAGGACCTGCAGACCCAGAGCAAGACCGAAACATGGAACAAAGGGAAGAGACCTGCTACTACACGAGCTTTAAGAAGCAGAACACAACTTAGAAATTTAAGAAACCAAATACCGGTACATGAGCTACCAAACGAGGAGTATGTTTCCTTTGTGGAGAACAGGGGCATTTCAAAAATCAATATCCAAAGAAAGCCAAGGCAAGTACTTGTTACAACTATAGGAAGATCGGGCACATCAAGCCAAATTGTCCACAACTGCAAAAGAACACAAATGGCCAGATTCAGAAAATAGTTGATAAAGGAAAGAAAACATTTCACCAAGGACGAGTTTTCACCTTGACTGAAGGAGGAGCATGAAGCTGAGGGAGTTATCACTGGCATGGAAGATTCAAAGTAGTTTATTTGGTCTTATTATTGAGAACAAGTTGATGGAAGTCAATAAATTATGTAAAAGAAAGGCCTTGCTTTGAGATAGGCAGAGGTATGTGGAGGTACGAATAAATTTAGTGAGAGTGTCAATTTATTTTTTACCTTCACATACCTTCACCTACCTCAATATGCAAACAGGAAAAAGATCTACAGATTGAAAAACAAATAATCTGTGGGATACTGTAAAATGCTCTCAAATTTGTATATCAAGGGGTGTAGTTTTGAGATGTGTAGTATATTTGATAGACATTAATGTGATATGATCAGTCATATTCACACCCATAGATGCTAACACTTATTCTCGAAGGTATGCTAGCGACCCATGAAGCATGTCTTTGTGTCGAGTGCTATAAGACCTGGAAGTGCTATATTTATGAGTTCAAGCCTATTTGAAGTTTCTTTATTTTAAGCTTGTGCAGTTACTCTAATATAACTAATTATATACTCTAATACGAAAACAACAATTACATATTTATGAATTTGTAGTTAATACCAATCATCTTTCTTATTTTGTCAAATGCACTTCCTTCTCTTTTCGGGATTAGATGGGAGGATGGGAAAATTTGCGAATATTGCAAACCGGTTAATTAAGTTCTATATTTGGAATCTTGGGTCATGCTTGCATCTTTTTACATCGTTGCAAACTTGCAACAAGGATCATCATTTGCAAATTGTAGTATGTGTGTGGTTGCTTATAGTTTACTATGGAGTTGATGATTTAGAGCAGTTGGATGTGAAATTAATTTTCAGCAGTGGCACGACTCTTGATATACCTTAGAATAGCTCAGACTATTACCTACTGTTTCAAAATTTAACGCGCATTATCCCAACGAGGTAAGGGAAAGCTATGAGAGTGCTATTAGTGGATCGAACAGCTATGAGCAATCATTTTCCGCTGTAAGTAACAACAATGGGTTTTCCTTCTCTAGACAGTGTTCTACTAGTTACAAGTTTTCTCGTAGTCTTCTAGAAACTCAACAATTCAATCCATTAAGGAGTTTGTTTATCTTCTTTATGCACCTAATACTAAATGCAAGAATCACAACAACAGTAGGATTAGTTAGTTTAAACAATGTTTTTTGTATGAATATAAGCAACATAGTTTTTCACTGGTAGAGGACACTACTCTATTGGGAATAATATTTTCCTTGTGTTTCCTTAGCAATTATTGACCACTTTTTGTTCTTTAGGAATTTAAATACTCTGTAAACTCCTTAAGTACGTTATTTTATATACTATTAGATTAAAATATTTTAAGGTTTGCACTGAGGCAAAGTTCCTAGTTGTATTCCTTGTATTTTTCAGTTTAGATTTTGTAGATAATTGTACGAGATTATAAAATGGTCTTAAGAATTGAAAAGAGATGGAAAGTCATTGAAGTGAAACAGAGGTAAATGAATTTTGACTGCCTTGCTTGCAGTCATAGATTAAAAAAAACATCATTTAGTTTTCATAGTTGACTTGATTTGAGAGAGACCCCAACATGTTGCCTTTGGTAAAAATATAATTGTGCGATTTGTTGTATGCTCTCACCAACCCTTCCTACCACCAACCCTCGCAAAGGCTGCTTATATAATGAAACGAAGAAACACTTGTCCATCTAGGGAAGCCTTTCCTTTGTTGAATTGAATCTTCTTTCACTTACATCATTTAAGGATTTCCATTTTCAAGGTGAAACTACAACTAAGAAATGAGATTGAAATGGTAAACAGGATCAGCCTAGTAGAGAACTACCTTGCTTCAAAATCCTGATATTTCTTTGTGGTGCCTCACATTAGTGTGGAGTAGGTATGAGAAGGTCCACATAAATTCTCTCCCCTTGTATTACGTATTCTAAAATCTTGGAAAACAATGTAGATCATGTATTTTGCTAATTTTACTTTGAAGCCATTAGTTCAAATGCTCGATAAAGAAAAGTAATCTTTATCTCTGACAGGATGATGTGGAAGAGATGAGACAACTGCAGCTTGAACTGAAGACGGCTGTGGGTAAATATGAAGATGCTTCTAAAATGGTATACACTTATGTGGTGCCTAAGTTCTAGTAATTAATCAAAGCCACGAAATTTGATCAAATTATATTCATGGGATGAAGAAGTTCAAATTTTCAAAAATTTTGTTTGCTGTTTTATATGCAAATGCAAACTCTACTCTTTCACATATATGTGCTGTTCACATCTATATTTTCTTTTTCAACCAATATAATTTACTATCTTTGTTGCAGGCAAACGGTTTGGGTGCTAATGGAACTCCGAGGATGAGTGTTCAAGCTACAGAAAGGACTGGCACGCCTGTTTTTGGCAGGGGGAATGTTTTCTTTCAAGAGACAGGAAAAGGATATTCATTAGATATGTAGTGTAAGAAATATAACATTGAACTTCTGAAGGAAGTGACAAATAATTTTTCAGAGTCACTAAAGATAGGGGAAGGAGGATATGGACCGGTTTTTAGATCTACTATTGATCATATGACTATTGCAAATCTACCACAATTCGTAGTGCTAATAGCGGAACTCACACACCATAAGCAATAGAAACTTTCCAAGAACTAGATGAACTAATCGCAAGTCATCACAATAATTGCAAGATCTCACAAGAACACAATAATATGTAGAGATAACCAGTACTTCTTATTCCCAAAGCAATACAAAGATTACAAAGATATTACAACTCTCAATTTCTCTCTCTCACCTTTGAAACACTTGGCACAATCCCCTCTTGAAGTTGAACAATGATAACGGCTCACCAATTCTATCTAATCAGTGATACAAATCCTAGAGTCTACAGCCACTTATTGTAAGGTCCGGCAAAATAGTATATAACTATTTTGTATATTAGTCCATGCACAATTAAGATTTGCACATATTAATGGATTTTTCTCAGTTGTTTTATTTGAGTAAGTGTTGGAACATATTAATTAATATGTTTCGAGTCCGACAATGGTACAATTGTTGAACCGAAGTTGGGATAATTTCTCAATTAAATTGTACGTTTGTCTCAACTATAATTGGGACGGAACGTGTAGTATTTCTATATTGATAAAATTATTTTTATATACAAACATACAAATATTTTCTTTTGAGAAATGTATGCATTTGTCATGTATGTGTGTGTACACTCATGTGTATGTTGTATATATATATGAGTATGTATGTATTATCATCCATATTAATCCAAACCCTAAAACCAATTATTGAAACCCTAATCCACCCTATAAAACTATATACTAGTTTTTGGGTATGCTCACCTCCCACTCTCTCTTTCATTATAATTGGCCGGCACCCCTCACCCCCTCCCCCATTTCCATTTGATCTTTTTCAAGAAAACGCATTTCCTTTTCTTCACTATTCCAAAAACCCTAAAATTCTTCTACTTCAAAATCCTTCATTTCTTCATTTTTTAGCATTTTCACTACTTAAAAATATATTTCTCTTCATCTACACCTAAGGAGAAGAAGCAAGTTTGGAAAAAAAGAGCAAAAGGAGCTAGTTGGATGAGAAGATCAACAAAAGCTTCATATGGGTGACTTTCTCAAACTCTATGTTGTGATTTTTTTTTGAATGTATGGTTTGTGTATGTGTAGAAAGTTGCTGATTTGGAATGCAAGAGTGGGTGCATGATGATTTTTGAATGTTTGTAGTTCAATACTAGAGTTAGAAATATCAATTGATGAAAAAAGATTGCATCTTGTGAAGAATCTGGCATGTTTGATTAGAAAATTCATAACTCTTTACTATGTTGGAAATTAGAAACCAAATTTTTATGACGGGGAGAGGCTGATTAGCTGGCCCGGCACCCGGTAGCATCTTGATTGTATCCCCAACATTCATCCCAAATTCCGTGAATTTTGGAGGTGATTTGATATTTTAATAAAATCGTCAAAGTTGCTGTTTGGGAAAAAAGTTGCTGTTGTTGGATTTTAAATATGGTTGATTAGAAAATCATAACTTGGTGCTACGTTATAAATTGAGGTTGAAATTTTTATGGTAGTATCTTGACTATGTCCCTAACGTTCATCCCAAATTTTGTGAGTTTTGGAGGTGGTTTGATATTTTTACAAAATCGACCAAGTTGCTGTTTTGAAGAGAAAAGTTGATGTCTGCGAAATTTAACACGTTGACTTGTAAAATTTGTATCTCCACCATCACGATGAATTTAGAGCTGAGATGTTTACCGAAGCTTCTTATACATGTTTACAACAATTCCACCAAATTTCGTAATTCTTGGACATTGTTTGCTATCCCGATAAAATCCAATCTGTTGTTGCTGTCATTAAACCATATTGCTGTTCGGGTGAATGTTCATTCTTGACTTATAAAAGTCATAACTTTGTGCAACGATGGAATTTGGACTTAAAAATTTTATAACAGCATCTTGATCATATCTTTAATACCTCTGCCAAATTCCATAATTTTTGGATAACAATTGATATCTCAGTAAAATCCGAAACCATCGTTGGTTCGGAATTTTTTTTGTGCTCTATTTTGATTCTTCATATCGAGTTCAAGAATTCCTAATTCTCTGGATATATGGAGTTTCAAGTTGAAAATTTTGCCGCAAGTCCTTGTATGTGTCTATATCAATTTTCCCAAGTTTCGTAATTTTTAAGCAAGAATTGTTATCTAAAAAAAATACATCTCGCCGCTGTTGTTGAGAACAGTGTGGCTGCTGTTTGGAAATTTTGTGTCCCATTCAAACTATCATAACTTTTTGTGTGCTTGGATTTTTTAGCCAAATTTTGGATATATTGATCCTATGTGTCTAGAGAAACTCTGCAAAATTTTATAAATTTTTGAGATCATTTGTTATTTTAAATGAGTTTTAGAGTGCAACTGGTTGACAGTTTTTGTCAATTCTGAAAGTTTTATGCATATATGTTTTTGGTCATTTTTCACTTTCAAAATGGAGTAATTTGAGAAAGTTTTCAACCGAGATGTTGTAGTGGACTTGATGATCTTTCCAAAAACTCTAAGAACTTTGATTTTCATTGAGTGAGTAATTTTTGGTAATTTTCACAAACAACACCAAGTATATGTTGGGTGACTAAGTAGTTGTTTTGATTGAATGTGTGTGTTTCATCATACTAGGTCTTTGGAATTGGCCTTAGAATGGTATTTATTCCAACTTTGGGATTGTGATGACTATGTTGGATTTGTGTTCGAATACATTTAGTATGTTTTATGAATGGAATAGCTATTTTTGTCTCGTGGTTGCTTGAGGTAATTTTTTTGTTGTTCTAACTTTATAGTTTGCTTAAAGTTAGAATAGTTTATGATGTGTTGTTGTTCGGGGTGGTTCTTCCTACCTCGGTGTGTGTATTGCTTGCTGTTGCTTAGGGTAATGGATTTTTACCCTAGGGGGCTATCGTTACTACTCAATCTTTTGGGTAGTTAGTAACCCGTGTCGCTTCGAAGTATTGGAGAAGACAACTCGTGCGCCAGCGTGCTCGCCGTACACAGAGGGATGTCCGTTGTTATTGGTGCTACAACTTGGTCAAGAGACCATGGAGCGAAATTATTTAACGGGAGCAACATGTTGGTCGGGCCGAAGTCATAATCAACTCCAAGCGTGGAAGGCGGGGTGGCGATTGACGGTGGTCAGTCCGCCGCTTAGTTTAGCCATAGTTGGTTAGCATTGGCACCCTTGGGCATGGTAGTGTCCTATGGTTAGGTCGAGCTATTGTCTTATGATCGTTAGGACATGCACTAGTCAGGTGGTTGTACTCGCCTGTCAAAGGGACACGTGCGATGCCTTCTTACAGGTTGGGAGCACGGGATGCGTGATCTCGTCTGTTATTCCTGAAGTAATGTGATAAGAACGGAAGGTTCTCTTGTCAGAAGTGGGGAATGGACCTTACGAATCTGTCAAGTTCTATGTTGTTAGTACGGACAGGGAGCTAGAGTAAGACTCTCCATGGGGGAGTAAGACATCTATGCGTCCTGGTGAGCTTGCGGGCTACCTTTATGTTCGTAGCAACTTTTGGGTGAGGTACGGAGCAGTGGGACTGCCGGGAGCCGGGTGTAGTGGAAAACAGGGGACACCACTACGGACTGCAATGGCGGTAGTAGACCGACCATATGCAGCCTCATCAGTCATAAGTTAACTATCAGGAACTGAAATGAGTACAAGAGTAGGATGCATCGCGGGGGATCGAACCCTACAATCTGAAGAAAGCAAACTCCTTGGGAAGTATGCAGTATGGGATGCATACGTTTCCATTGAAGTTGTATTTTGGGAAAGTATGTAGTATGAGATGCATACGTTTCCAAATGAATTGCATTAGAGTAAGTGCATCCTGTGCATTTGAATTGTACATTTTGAATTGTGCATTAGACTCTAGGGGCATGACATACACTAACACTTGTGACTTGTCTACACATTTTTCTTTTTGCATCAAATCCTGGTTGTTGACTTTTGAGGAGTCGCTGGTTTTAGCAGCATTGCGTCAGCTGTATTCAACTGACGTGACCACAATCTGTTTAGTGCAGGAATGCTGGTCTTGGAGAAGGAGACTCGAGCTATGGGAAGCGATCAGTGAAAGCCGTTGTCCAATGTGTTGCAGAGTTTCCTGATTATTGTACCTATGCGATTATAAGTGTTGTACAGTAAAGTTTTGGGATGTAATTTATGTAATTCATGATGTAATTCATTGTTGTACAATTTGTACTTGTAATAACATTTTTGGTGGCGATAAAGTTTAAATTTTTTGTGATTTTACTGTGTTTGGACTCATTTGAAGGAAAAATTCTGGCTGTGTCTCGAGTTTCCTGTGTTGGAAATTCGGGGCATTACACGTATATAGCCCTCAAGTAAAATCTACAAGATAAACACAAATACAACTTATTGGACCCAAAACCCGAAAGCCCAAATAACACATAGCGCCGATGTCTATCGACCGCAATGTGTCAAGTCCATAGCCGAGGCATGACCGATCGACTGTCCCCTTCTCTCTTGAACCCTATACACTCGAAGAACTCATTTCAGCCAGGACCGGTTGATCGCAACCCCTCCAGCTTCATTCTTTTATTTGCTGCTGTTTTCTCTAGATGTCTTTGTCTTCTTCTTTTTTTTCTAACTTCAAATACTCTGTGCCTACGTGTATTTGAGGTTACAATCCTAACAACCCTCACTTTTCATTAATCACAGTAACGTTAAGGGGGCTCTTCAAGAACTCATGACACCCTATAACCACCTGACATAGTTTCCAAGGTGGGGAGATCGATCGACTTATCATTATTCCACTTGACAATATTTGAGAAATTATCACTAACATAGCAGAATTGATCTAAGCCGATACCTTGGCTAACGACCATAGGTTCTGTGAATTCTGGATCAACCCTTCAACCCATTTTGACCTTGACAAAAGTATTATCCTTCTTGATTTTGAGCCAATCCAACTTGATTGTGTACTATGAATCGACCATCAGTGTTAAAGCAAGCAGTCTGGCTCACTACTAATTAAGGTGTACATTAATAATGGAAACCCTAATGATTACACCCCATCGTGTATCATTATTAATATTAAAACCCCATCGTGTATCATTATTATGACTAGTATAATGTATATACGATGCACGCCTAGTAAAAGTATAGTCATTAAATTAAATGAATATATATCGAATTAAAAAAAATATTTTATATTTGAATATTTTCATTTGGATAACACATGCGGTACACGTATATATTGTTGGATTTAGTTTGGATGTGTATTGCACAGGTTTGTTAAGTTACAAAGTTAGAGTTTGTTTGGTTACAAACCCCAACTCTCCCATTAAAATAGTAAAGATTATTATTTTTTGCTAAGTCATTTCATTAATAAAACTACTAATTTACACATGTGATGCACATCTTTATAAATATATATTTATTTTTTAAAAAAAATTGACGTTGTCTGACATCGAACCTAAGACCTCCTTTATATTAATTATGCACGTTCATTGCACGTATTTGTTTAGTTACTGTTTATTTGGCTAACTCTTTCATTAAAATATTAGATTAGATTAGATTAGATTAGATTAGAGATATATAACAAAATAAGTTCCTTTAAAAATGGAATGTCGGAAAACAAAAAAAAAACGAGCATTCAATGTCGGGTCCAACACTTTAATTTAATTTAATTTAATTTGGCAGTTTTTTTGACAATATTTTTTTTACTATAGTAGTTAGAATGAAGCAAATTTTGCTTGCACCGTGCTATTAGTTCATCACAAATCAACTAACACCTACATTATATGTACCAGAAAAGAATGTTCACTTATTTCCGACAATCTTGTGTATTACATATGACAACCCGCGAGTTCTATCAGTTTCCAGTCACGCGAATACACCAGGGCCAAATGCCGATGAAATTGGAAGCAATTCTAGGGTACGCTGGGAGACTCAGCAGCCATAGTTTGATCAACAAAACTTTTTTTTAAAAAATGTTTCGTAGGAAACTGTGTTGTAAAACTTAATTATTTGAGACTCTTTGTGCTTAAAGTTTATATACGTTAATTTATGTTGTTTTATATTGAATTACTATTTATTTGGTGAATTTTAATTGCTTATTATGCTATTATTATTGACTATATGATTTGGAAATGCAAATTTGATGTGATGACAGGTGTGTTTTATATATGATATTACATGTATTTTAAATTGAAAAATAAGCAAAAGTAAAATAAAAAATATATATAAATACATATAATATAAATATAAATATAAATAAATATGATCATAATAAAAATGACGGGATAGCATTATAAAAAAATAAAAAATAAATAAATAACCTATCCCGGCGTTTATAAATGTCGGGATAGCTAATAGCATTATAATAAAACCTTTTAATAAATAATCTATCCCGGTGTTTATAAACGCCGGGATAGCTAATATATATATATATATATATATATATATATATATATATAAAATAAAACACAAAGAAAGCTATCAAGTGGCTCATATTCAATCTCCCCCAAAATCAATGGTCCAGATCTAACCTCACAAAACATATTTTCTCGCCCAAAATTTCAAATCCCAAAAATTCAAACCCAAAACCAATCACTCTCTCTCTCCACTCAGAATCACTCCCCCCCCCCTCTCTCTCTTATGGCTTCTCTCTCTCTTTTCCCGATCTCTCTCTCTCTCCCCCCTTTCTCTCTTCCCACTCCACTCAGAATCACTCCCGATCTCTCTCTGGAACCCATGTCGTGACCCCGTCGTCATCTCTCCCCCCTTTCTCATCTCTCATCTCTCCTCCTACCCAGTCTCCCGACCTCCCCTACCGTGACCCCATCGCCGGCGCCTGCTCGCGACCTCCCCTGCCGTCCAGCCTCCACGACGCCAGCCACGACAGCACGCCCCTCTCCTCCCCTTCTCCTTCCGTCGACAGCAGCAACCACAGCCACATCGCCACCCCCTCTCGAACCATGTCCCCTCCCGGCATCGCGTCGCCCGTCGCCGTCGCTCCCGCCGTCCGCCGTCTCCTCTGTACAAGCTTCACCAAAAACTGTTTAGATTGCTTGATGCATTCTTGATATTTTATTTCAGCAATTCAGTAATTTAACATGAATTGTGAAATTTAATTCTTGATATGTACAAGCTTGATGCATTCTTGATATGTAATTAAGTAATTTAACCAAAAAATGCTTGATGCTTAATTTAACCAAGCTTCACCAAAAACATGAATTGTGAAATTTAATTCAGTAATTTTGTATACTCTTTACTGCAATATTGTATGACAATTCTTTCCATTTTGTTAGGGGCCAATTGCAAGATAAAGAGGTAATTTGTAGAGAGAAAGAAGTGCATATAAGTGAACTGAAAGTGAAGATGGTTAGACTTAATGTCTTCAATAGACAATTTGAAGCGGAAATTCATAATAACAAGCTGAAGGTCAGATTTTCCTTGCATGTTGTTAGCAAATTGAGATTTTTATTTATTATGTGTTTCTTTGTTTGTAGTTCTAGCATTATTTGTAGTTCTAGCGGAAATGATTAATCTTTCATACTATATCTTGGTCCTTTATTTGTAGTTCTAGCATTAACCGGTGTGAGATTAAATTTATTTATATCACAAACTCATGTTTTAGGTCAACTAAATGTCATTCCATCACTATCATGGCGTTGTAGCAGAAAGAGCCAAATGAGAACATCTTTTCGTGTAGTTGGTCTATTTGGAGGAAAGAAGAACAGTGAGAGTGGCGATGACAAACCTTCAAATGTGAGCTTCTGAATCTTTCTTTACCTATTTCAAATTTGGTTCTTTCCATTTTGTTCACGCACAAAATTATCTTTAGAGGTCACTTTTTCCTGTACCGGGTTTCATGGTTATTCATTTTCCTTTTAAACATACTTGGAAAGTTTGAAGCACATACATTTCTATCTACGGGCCGTGTCATGTTAGATTTGGTTCATTATCTTATTCATTTTCATTTTCCTTTTAAATTTGGTTCATTCTCATCATTCGTTCTGTTGAAGAGTATGGGAAAGACTAATTATAGAGAGCTAAATTTGACTTGAAATCTATCAAATTTGTAATTATAGTTTACTGCAAAAACTATAAAACAAAATGGTTTGAAATTTAACAACTGGTCTGAAGCCTATTTGTAGCATACGAGTAATGGACCATCTGCAAAAACTTCTTTTCTGTTCACTGTTGATGGCCCATTGAGGGTGCTATCACTATTGATGGATGTTTTAGTTGAAATTCTCTATTGATTATTAGTTTATGATATATGATGTTAGTTGAGCGATATCTGTAAGCTACTAGATATCATATGATTGTAGTATGCAAATGGCTAAATTACTAAAAATTAGGAAATTTAATGAAATTCAGGATTACTTTTAGCAAAAAGGAAGCAGAGCAGCTTCCCTTTTTGGAGGAAAGTTTTTGTCTCTCGGCTTATCTTTTGGTAGCTTCCTTTTTTAGCACTTATGTTATTGTTGTTATTGTTGTCGGAGCTTAATTATGTTATTGTTGTTGGATCTTAAGTATGTTTCTTTTTTAACAATGTGTTTTGGATTTGTTTTGTTTCAGCTTACACAACAAAGGTTGCTCGCAATGCTAATGTGGAGAAATTGAAGGCTGGGTATCTGTTCTCGAAGGTTAGCTTCTCATTTTTCTCTATTTATTTTCTCCATTTTTACACACTAATTTGTGCATGTGGGTTGTTAATTTGGGAGATGTTAATCTTCGTCCTTTCTTGCTAAGTTTTTTACCATATGATTTTATGAAATTTAACTTGGTTCATGTCAAGATCCAATGCTTATTTCTACTTTAAAAGGAGCCTTTACATTAACTATTTTATTATGGATCGTGGATACCCAGTCGATTCAGGATACCCAGTCGATTGAGTACACTATTTCATAGGGATACCCAGTCGATTCAGGATAAATTGGTAGTGCTTGCTACAAATGTAACTCTTTATATCTTTTTCATTTCAAGTTTCAATTAACTTACTTATCGAATTAATTCTCCTTATTATTTACATGTGGGGCTACTATCAACAAAGATTTGTATTATTCATAAAAGTTGTTACATTTAAAAGATTTGGTTAGATTCATTTCATGAATTCACAAAGCCATCTATCTCTTTTGTTTCAGATGAAGAGTCTTGCTTGCAGAGAGCAAAGCATCATATCTCGCTATCCTCACATTTAAGGTATTTGATATTCACCCAAAAATGGAGACATAGCATGTATACTTTACTTTGTCATTATACAAGTTATTGATGCCATTTATGTCCATTTTTGCTTGCTTTCACTGTTTCAGTTTGTTTGAATAGATTTTGCAATAAAGCTATGAGAATGACAATTCAATGTAAATAAATAATTTTCAAAAAGAAAACAAAATTAACAATCAAATAGATTGGAGATCTAAAATGCTGAAGTAATAAATGAAGTAAAAATGTGTTCATCTATGTCATTTTATATGATTTGATTAGTGGTAGACTTTTTATACCGTTTGTAGCTGCTTTAGCTAAAACTTGCGTACGCTGACTCTAGAATTGATACTGTACTGTTTATGGTTTTTATTTTATTTTGGGTTTTGTTAGTCGGTTGATTGTTTATGTGGTACAATACTTTGTATGGTTTTTATTTTATTTTGGGTTCTGTTAGTTGGTTGATTGTTTATGTGGGTTTTGGTTGTTGAATTGTAGACGACTACTCTGAGGTTGTATCTGACGTGCATTTGGAACACGTTGGAGGCTGCAATGTGCATGCAGGTAATCTATAATGCATATTATTATTATGGGATTTATGGATATTAAGGTAGTGATTTTCCCACAATTATTATTTTATCTCATTTAAGATTTATCTTTTGCTAGAAGCCTTATTTTAGTTCAAAATTATATTAACATGCTTTCTATTTAATTGGAAAATATCACTTTGGTTGAGTCATGGTTCATTGTACTTGGGGGTTTGCTTTAGATTCTATGTTAAAAAACAAGTTATAGCCGTTACCTGTTAATATTCAGGTCAGTTTATTGTGAGAAGGTATAGTCTATAATGAGGCGTACATAATGAGATAAACTGACACACAAATTGTGTTTCATATCAGTAGGTAGATAGATTTCATCTGTTAAGGTATTGGATCTTCTTCAGCTGAATCAACCTAATGTCAAACTCTTGAAAATGCTGCAGATTTTTTTTTTCTAACCTAAAAATGCTATAGATGATTCTTATTTTTGTTAAAATCATTGTATCACTAAATTATTCATAGGTTTGATATCACTTCTATTGTTTGTGATCTATTTTCTGAGAGAGTTAATTATTGCTGTTAGTTTAATTCCGCTGCAACTTAGCACTCTAATTAAAAACATCTCAACTGCAGATTCCAGTTCGACCTTTTAGACACAATGAATATGAGAGATTTATTACTACAGCCTATCCATACTATCGGGCATCATTTTCGACAGTAAGTTAGTTTTCAACTTATCTTTCTTTGCATGCCCAGTACTGTCACGCCCCGCTTCCCAAAATACGAAATACGAGTGCATGACTAAGCCCAGCGAATGATTTCTCAATCATCCATAAGCTGTAGGATCGACTCAGCATCACAACAAGTATATAACGAGAAAGATATATAAAACCAAGCATGCATGAATAATTTATAAAGCAACAGAAAACAATTTAAACAAGTAATAATATTCAAATAGTTCTCATGTCTGGATCAAGTGTAAACTCGGAAACAAGTCTTAAACAGCAGAAGAAATAAATACCTTAAGAAAAGCAACTATTTAATCAGGTCCTTGCTCCAAGCAAAACCTGAAATGTCTGCTCACCAATTCCAGCAGGAAACTCGTCTCCAAAGTCTGTTTAATAAATATAAACAGGAAACAAGAGGGGAAACAAGAGAAAATGCCCTTAGTGCAAGTTAGGGCCACAAATAGTAAAAGCAAGTACAAGAAAGGGGAAAAACAAGAATTGGAATCAAGAATAAGCAAGGTTATAAGAAGTAGTGGCAAATTCAAAGACTAGCTAGCAAGAGGGGACATCTTAATAACTAGGTTGGATAACAACTGCTAGTGGTGAATCACATGTCAGGTACACCTATAAGGGTATTTAATACCAAGCGACAACCTCAAGTCTAGTGTCATATGTTATTTTGTATGCCAGGTTTCAAATGTCAAGTCCAAGCATCAAGTTCCAGGCTTTAAGTCTCAGGTGTCATGTTTCATGTATCATATCATCAGGTATCAAGTGACAGGTGTCAAGTTCAAGTCTTGTAATTATTACTATCTAGGTAGCACGACATGCATCCATTATACTACATGGTTGCTACAGTCAAATCAATTACGCTTAGACCTAGTAATGGAGTCTATAGGGCGGTGTACTCAGGCATCAAACTAGCAGGTGATCAACCATGGGCTCTAGAGGTGGCCCCCGTAGGCTCTAGAGGTGGCCCCCGTCGCCCATGACGTGGCACTTAGTTCTACGTGGCACTTAGTTCCATGTGATCTCAAACATACATCATGTAATCATATAATGGGCTCTAGAGGTGGCCCCCGTAGGCTCTAGAGGTGGCCCCCGTCAACCATGACGTGGCACTTAGTTCTACGTGGCACTTAGTTCCATGTGATCTCAAACATACATCATGTAATCATATAATGGGCTCTAGAGGTGGCCCCCGTAGGCTCTAGAGGTGGCCCCCGTCAACCATGACGTGGCACTTAGTTCTACGTGGCACTTAGTTCCATTTAACATACAACTTGGGAAACACGGGCCCCCTTCCGAGTACACTTACCTATGTTGTCCACTCTATAGTCTTTCCCATAACCCCGGCTTGTCACATTTGTTCAGGCAGATTTTGTGTTCTTGTATTTATACATGTGGAACAGGGTTGAAATAATATAAATTAATTCTAAGAAAAATTGGAGATGTCCTATAGGGTGTCCAGCATCTACATATAAAATTTGGGGTCAAACACTCGCTGTTTGCACCGCTGAAATAATTCGCAAAGTCAATATATACAGCAGTTTTTACAGAACTGCGCCTACTGACACAGCTTCAGTATAACAGCCATATCTCCTAGACCGTAACTCCAAATTCAATCATTCTGGAGTCTATCGACATCTACACATCCTGATCTACGTTTCATTTTCAGGGCTCGGGCCCAAATTCTAAAGTTAAAAGGGTCGAAACCTCAAAAGAAAATCCAGACAGCAACATAGGGAAATAATTCACTAATGTAGATTTCATAGAATTATGTAATTTGGTATCTAAAATCATTATGTGGCACAAATACATGGTAATGGGAATCAAACAGCGAATAATAACATTTTCCAAGTCATAATAATCACAAATTGCCAAAACACTAAATTTATATGCGTCTACAATTTCTAGGGGTCCTTAATTCATATGTCCATGTGATTCACAAGTTCAAGGAGATAAAAGAGTCCAATTGAATTATTATTTAATACGAGGAAGTTTTGTGACTCTTAGATTGGTGAGTTTGAAGGTTCAAATTGTTTTACTATGATATTTCAAAGGAGAGTCACAAACTAACTACATGTGGTATTTCAAGGAGACTTGTACTAGAACGATAAGATGTACAAGGTTACTTGCCTTAAATCGACGATTAGAAACTCCGCTTGTTGAAGCAATTAGAGTAGAAAAATCCCCGAAGATGACCTCGAAATGCGCGTCCAAAAATTGATCGGAGATCGTGATTTCCCCGCACACAAGATCGGCCCAAAACAGCGAACAGCAAGTGGATCGGCTGCGGGTAGGACACGGAACAGCAAATTCGCCCAATAGAATCTTTCCTGTGCACCGGATCCACTCCCAGAACAGCGAACACGCTTGGATCTGCTGCGGAACGAACACCGAACAGCGATCGGTGCGCACGGATCTTGAAGAGATCGGACGGCTTCGATCTTCTCCCGCCCAAATCCTCCTTCTTCTTCTTCGATCTTCTTCTTCTTCTCCGTTCGGCTGAGTAGCGCTCGAGAGAGAGGAGTGACGGCGGCTGCTTCGTTGGCGGCGACTACGGCAACGACGGAGTGCGGCGAGGCGGCGGCGACGTCGAGAAGCGACGGCGCGGCGATGGCGAGGCTGCTCTGTTCGTGGGTTCGAACAGGGGAGAGGTGGATTCGATGTCTCGGCGGCGCTGTGGCGATGCGAAGGAGAGACGACGACGGAGTTTGTGGAGGCGGTGGTGCTGAGGGGGTCGACGAGGCGATGAGGGGTCGATGGGGATACGGTCGGAGTAATGGTGAGGGAGACGTCGAGTTGGTAATGGCGATGGGTTTCGAAGTTGGGTTCGATGGCGAGGACGATGGTGGGGGGTTCTACGGTGGTGAGATGGCGATGGAGGAGTGGGGACGATGGCGGTGGTGACGGAGTGGGTTGCTGTGGGGATGACGAGGCGACGGAGGGGTCGTGGAGATGGTGGTGGCGAGCGACGGGGATCGGAGATGGGTTGAGAACGATGGAGACGAAGGAGATTAGGAGAAGGTGATTAGCGGCAGAAGGTGATTAGGGTTAAAACAGTAGAGGTGTTAATTAGGGTTAGGGTAGGGTTTAAATACTAGGTTAGCGGGTTTGCGGGTATTTGGGTATCCGAATTGAAAAGGGCCCAACTGGATAAATGATCAAAATGCACTAAAATGGAGATTAGAGAGATAAATGAGGATGATTAGTCCATTCTCCATAAAGAACGATACAAATGGTACAAAAATGAAATTAATAAAAGGATCCACAATTTGAGTCGCAACAAAGATAACGATTTTATTCGAATAGAAATAAAATACAGGATCTCAAATAGATGAAAGAGTACAATTGAGAAAAATACGGTATAAAATACAAATACGGGAAACAGGAGTTACAAATCCTACCCACCTTACACAAAAATTTCGTCCTCGAAATTTGCTTAGGCGGTACAGAGGACAGGGCAAAAGCAATTTAGGGGAAGGTAGCAAACAAAGGGTTAAAAGGAGTGGAATCAAAGCATTGGAAACACCAGAAAACAAGGAGTGGATAACAAAGAGGTCCAACGGAAGGCATGGGAGAGAATAAACAGCATCTAAAGGATCCAAATAACACAAGATAATAAATACGATGAAGGAGTAGGCAGAACTGAAACCAAGAAGATGGAAGACAGGAAAGAATTGAATCCAATAATGAATGAGTACATGATGGCAGGATGGAATGTAAGAAGGAAACAACCGGTATATAAAAAAAAAACGAAGAAGAACACTGAACACCCCAAGACTTGCAAGATAACAAGGCAAGGAGGTGAACGAATAGAAAGAGCTGGAATCAAAGAAAGATGGACCATGAAGAGATGAATCGATTGATGAGTCAATGGACGAGAACAAATGCAAGAGAGAGAGAATAGCAAGCAATGCAAGGAAGGAGAAGCTGCAACATGATCCTGGGTCCTGTGGGTGATGGGCCCACCATGCTTCCGCTGCGCTACTCTGATGGTGACACTCCAAGCTCCAGACATGTCGTTGTAGACAACGTGACACCAAGCGACGATCCGAGCAGGAAGAAATGAATGGGACGCCAAGATCAAAGAGAGCATGGGCTCCAAATAGAGATAGACAATAATGCAAAATGGATATAGGGCTTGAGCTTCAATTCAAATAATCAGAATATATAGTATATATATCAAACTAATGACTTTAATAGGAATAATTATAATAACAAATGTAATAGTAATTAAAATCGTCACAATCATACAGGCAATAAAAATATCAATAATACTGATAATAATGATAATACATTCATGACAGAATATATTTCAACACATTCATGAAAATAATGCAATAATAATAATATTGATAGCAGTGAAAATAATATCAACAATGATAGTAGCAATGATAGTAATAATATCAATAAAGTAACAGTAATAATAATAAAAATAATAACAGTAGTAAAGGTGATGAAACGATAATAATAACATCAATTGAAATGACAGTAATATTAATAATACCAATAATAACGAAAGTATTCTTTTACCATCAGTTTATTTATATAAGTAACGAGTCTTGAAATATCAATTAGTAATAGGTAGAAAATCTTGTCTTCTTAACATCAAGTTGCATATTTGCCTTCACGACATCAGGTTTCAAATTGCCATCCAAATATTCGGCTGCACATTTTGCCTCGCCGATATCCAGTTGCAATTTGCCTCCATTGACATCGAGTTGCATATTTGCCATCTCGACATTAGGTTGCAGCGAAATGGTGAAATGTATATAAAATTGAGCATGCTTAGGCTCAAAACAAATTAATAATAATAATAATAGTAACGGTAAAAATAATAATATCAATAACAACAATAATAACAAATATCGATACTATTAACAATAAGAATAACAATGATAACGGTAATAATAACAGAAATCGCAAAAGAATAACAATAATAACAATAGCAATAATATTAAAATATCAACAATGCTAGTAAAAGTAATAATGCAAGACAAGATATAGTTTGAGCCCAACATTTTTGTGGAAGTAATTTGATATTAGCAATAATAATAAAATAATGAAAACAACAATAAGAATATCAATAGTAATAACAATAATAGTAATACTAGTAATGATAACGAAATTAATAGCAATAATAATAATAGTAGTAATAATAGCATGATGCAACAAAATAAGAATTTGTCTTATCAAAATAATCCAGTAGAAATATATAGTCTATCAAAAATGAAAAATGAAGTTAAAATATATCATTGTTCGAAATAATAAAATCTCTGTTGAGAAACATTTTTATAGGAGATCGAAAATAAATATAATAATTAATCATCGAAGTATAGAAGGTATTCGGAAAAATAATTATAAAGAGAAAAATAAGTAGGAGAAAAATGAAGCTACATCCAATAAGGAGTTAAAGAGAATGATGACTACAAGGGACGAAAGAAAATTAAGGAATTGAATACGAAAGAAGAGGGACGAGGGGCAAAATCGGAATTGAAGAGAATATAGCCAGGAAGAAACAACCAACATGACACTCAATATGAATCAACAATGATAATGAATGCAAAGCAGGGAAAACAATGAACGACACCCGAATTGAAATAAGAAGGGATTAACGAGGCAAGTAGAAGATAAGAGATTGCTTGCACCGGAATCAAAAGAATATGGGTACGGAAATAATAAATTGTACCCAACAAGGAATTAACAAATCAGGATGACTATAAGAGATGGAAAGAAGCAATGAATCAAAGAATTGAATATGAAGGGATCAAATGGATGGGATAAGACTTGTATCCAGATCGAGTTGACTATTAAATTATTCATGTGGTTGCATGGCCTGTTTAATGTTGAGTTAATCCTGACTGAGTCAAGCCTGTCTAATGTATTAGTCAAACTAACACATTAGCCAAACCTGAGCTCTGATACCACTAAAAACCTTGTCACGCCCCGCTTCCCAAAATACGAAATACGAGTGCATGACTAAGCCCAGCGAATGATTTCTCAATCATCCATAAGCTGTAGGATCGACTCAGCATCACAACAAGTATATAACGAGAAAGATATATAAAACCAAGCATGCATGAATAATTTATAAAGCAACAGAAAACAATTTAAACAAGTAATAATATTCAAATAGTTCTCATGTCTGGATCAAGTGTAAACTCGGAAACAAGTCTTAAACAGCAGAAGAAATAAATACCTTAAGAAAAGCAACTATTTAATCAGGTCCTTGCTCCAAGCAAAACCTGAAATGTCTGCTCACCAATTCCAGCAGGAAACTCGTCTCCAAAGTCTGTTTAATAAATATAAACAGGAAACAAGAGGGGAAACAAGAGAAAATACCCTTAGTGCAAGTTAGGGCCACAAATAGTAAAAGCAAGTACAAGAAAGGGGAAAAACAAGAATTGGAATCAAGAATAAGCAAGGTTATAAGAAGTAGTGGCAAATTCAAAGACTAGCTAGCAAGAGGGGACATCTTAATAACTAGGTTGGATAACAACTGCTAGTGGTGAATCACATGTCAGGTACACCTATAAGGGTATTTAATACCAAGCGACAACCTCAAGTCTAGTGTCATATGTTATTTTGTATGCCAGGTTTCAAATGTCAAGTCCAAGCATCAAGTTCCAGGCTTTAAGTCTCAGGTGTCATGTTTCATGTATCATATCATCAGGTATCAAGTGACAGGTGTCAAGTTCAAGTCTTGTAATTATTACTATCTAGGTAGCACGACATGCATCCATTATACTACATGGTTGCTACAGTCAAATCAATTACGCTTAGACCTAGTAATGGAGTCTATAGGGCGGTGTACTCAGGCATCAAACTAGCAGGTGATCAACCATGGGCTCTAGAGGTGGCCCCCGTAGGCTCTAGAGGTGGCCCCCGTCGCCCATGACGTGGCACTTAGTTCTACGTGGCACTTAGTTCCATGTGATCTCAAACATACATCATGTAATCATATAATGGGCTCTAGAGGTGGCCCCCGTAGGCTCTAGAGGTGGCCCCCGTCAACCATGACGTGGCACTTAGTTCTACGTGGCACTTAGTTCCATGTGATCTCAAACATACATCATGTAATCATATAATGGGCTCTAGAGGTGGCCCCCGTAGGCTCTAGAGGTGGCCCCCGTCAACCATGACGTGGCACTTAGTTCTACGTGGCACTTAGTTCCATTTAACATACAACTTGGGAAACACGGGCCCCCTTCCGAGTACACTTACCTATGTTGTCCACTCTATAGTCTTTCCCATAACCCCGGCTTGTCACATTTGTTCAGGCAGATTTTGTGTTCTTGTATTTATACATGTGGAACAGGGTTGAAATAATATAAATTAATTCTAAGAAAAATTGGAGATGTCCTATAGGGTGTCCAGCATCTACATATAAAATTTGGGGTCAAACACTCGCTGTTTGCACCGCTGAAATAATTCGCAAAGTCAATATATACAGCAGTTTTTACAGAACTGCGCCTACTGACACAGCTTCAGTATAACAGCCATATCTCCTAGACCGTAACTCCAAATTCAATCATTCTGGAGTCTATCGACATCTACACATCCTGATCTACGTTTCATTTTCAGGGCTCGGGCCCAAATTCTAAAGTTAAAAGGGTCGAAACCTCAAAAGAAAATCCAGACAGCAACATAGGGAAATAATTCACTAATGTAGATTTCATAGAATTATGTAATTTGGTATCTAAAATCATTATGTGGCACAAATACATGGTAATGGGAATCAAACAGCGAATAATAACATTTTCCAAGTCATAATAATCACAAATTGCCAAAACACTAAATTTATATGCGTCTACAATTTCTAGGGGTCCTTAATTCATATGTCCATGTGATTCACAAGTTCAAGGAGATAAAAGAGTCCAATTGAATTATTATTTAATACGAGGAAGTTTTGTGACTCTTAGATTGGTGAGTTTGAAGGTTCAAATTGTTTTACTATGATATTTCAAAGGAGAGTCACAAACTAACTACATGTGGTATTTCAAGGAGACTTGTACTAGAACGATAAGATGTACAAGGTTACTTGCCTTAAATCGACGATTAGAAACTCCGCTTGTTGAAGCAATTAGAGTAGAAAAATCCCCGAAGATGACCTCGAAATGCGCGTCCAAAAATTGATCGGAGATCGTGATTTCCCCGCACACAAGATCGGCCCAAAACAGCGAACAGCAAGTGGATCGGCTGCGGGTAGGACACGGAACAGCAAATTCGCCCAATAGAATCTTTCCTGTGCACCGGATCCACTCCCAGAACAGCGAACACGCTTGGATCTGCTGCGGAACGAACACCGAACAGCGATCGGTGCGCACGGATCTTGAAGAGATCGGACGGCTTCGATCTTCTCCCGCCCAAATCCTCCTTCTTCTTCTTCGATCTTCTTCTTCTTCTCCGTTCGGCTGAGTAGCGCTCGAGAGAGAGGAGTGACGGCGGCTGCTTCGTTGGCGGCGACTACGGCAACGACGGAGTGCGGCGAGGCGGCGGCGACGTCGAGAAGCGACGGCGCGGCGATGGCGAGGCTGCTCTGTTCGTGGGTTCGAACAGGGGAGAGGTGGATTCGATGTCTCGGCGGCGCTGTGGCGATGCGAAGGAGAGACGACGACGGAGTTTGTGGAGGCGGTGGTGCTGAGGGGGTCGACGAGGCGATGAGGGGTCGATGGGGATACGGTCGGAGTAATGGTGAGGGAGACGTCGAGTTGGTAATGGCGATGGGTTTCGAAGTTGGGTTCGATGGCGAGGACGATGGTGGGGGGTTCTACGGTGGTGAGATGGCGATGGAGGAGTGGGGACGATGGCGGTGGTGACGGAGTGGGTTGCTGTGGGGATGACGAGGCGACGGAGGGGTCGTGGAGATGGTGGTGGCGAGCGACGGGGATCGGAGATGGGTTGAGAACGATGGAGACGAAGGAGATTAGGAGAAGGTGATTAGCGGCGGAAGGTGATTAGGGTTAAAACAGTAGAGGTGTTAATTAGGGTTAGGGTAGGGTTTAAATACTAGGTTAGCGGGTTTGCGGGTATTTGGGTATCCGAATTGAAAAGGGCCCAACTGGATAAATGATCAAAATGCACTAAAATGGAGATTAGAGAGATAAATGAGGATGATTAGTCCATTCTCCATAAAGAACGATACAAATGGTACAAAAATGAAATTAATAAAAGGATCCACAATTTGAGTCGCAACAAAGATAACGATTTTATTCGAATAGAAATAAAATACAGGATCTCAAATAGATGAAAGAGTACAATTGAGAAAAATACGGTATAAAATACAAATACGGGAAACAGGAGTTACAAGTACTTTCAAGTTCAAGCCCTATTATTGCTCTATTAATAATTGAAAGCATTACCTATCATCTAAATCCTGAAAAAAGAAATGTATATGCATTGGTTGAGATCGAAATTGAGATAGAAAGCCCACTTAACACATTTAATGATCTTTTCTGTACAATAAAAAAAGTTCTTTTTCTGAGTTTCGCTTTCCATTCATGGACAAATTGATCAGGTTAATACCTGAAATAAAAGATACAAATTGATGCGTCTTTGGTGCACCGAATAATTTGGTATTTGATTGATCAGGTTAAAAACTTAATATGATAAGCCTCATTATGATAAGCATACTGGATTCATGAACTCATGGTGTTCCCCTCTATGTCATGAGGTCAACATATACCATGAAATTTTAGTTGTTGAAGTTATCATCATAGTGGATGTCTAAGGTGCCTCCCTTGGTGCAGAATAGCACAAAGCACAAAATTTCAATAATGCACAGAAGGGAGTTTGATGCGATGGAAGCGTATAGATACGCATGGATGATTCAAGTACCTTTCTTTTAGATCAGTGTTCCTGAAGATACCAACGATATTGATAATGTAAGCGATTTGTGACTTGATTCAAGTAAGTCAAATGCTAATTTAAGCAAGCTGATTCAGGTTTGAAGTGTCCAAGTATATCTAGGACTACTCTAAAAATATGGGTTATAACAAAAGAATCAGCTATGTGATAAATGAACAACAGGCAATAGTTGAACGCGACATGTCCTGCATATGCATTAGACTTTCCCTTCTAGAGACTGGAATGGGCCAAGCAGCAGCATACTATTTTCTATGTAATTACTATTATCAACAACAACAAACTTCAGATCTCTTTCTGTTTTGTTGTTGCTTAAAGATCTATTTCTGTATTCGCACGGTAATACTGTAATAGTATGTACAAGAATTGCCAACTTAAATTGAGTCAAAAATAAGCCATGTTGAAAAAACAACAGAATCACAATGATCGGGGGGTAAAAATACCTGATTTGATAGATACAGGCATGTGTATCCAAGCCTTTGTTATTCCACCTCGAATTAGAATACACCATAGACTTACAGGCATGTGTATCTGACGTGCATTTGGAACACGTTGGAGGCTGCAATGTGCTTGCAGGTAATCTATGATGCATATTATTATTATGGGATTTATGGATATTAAGGTAGTGATTTTCCCACAATTATTATTTTATCTCATTTAAGATTTATCTTTTGCTAGAAGCCTTATTTTAGTTCAAAATTATATTAACATGCTTTTTATTTAATTGGAAAATATCACTTTGGTTGAGGTGTTGAAAGAGTGATAATCCTTCAACATAGATTTCTCTCATAAGAGTGACACGGGAATAAATTAAATGACAGATTTGCATTAAATGACAGAACAAGTAGTGTGGCAACTGAAGATGACTGATATTGAATGACATAGTTACACCTTAATTGATTGATGTGCTTTTTTTAAATCATCTCTCTGCTGTGAAGAGTTGTTAAATGATAAATATCTTCAAGAAAGCAATGATCAAAATCGCGAAGAGCAGTTGCGAAATGGGCCATGGATTACTTTAAAACATATCAAAATGTGATAGTAATATTGGCATTAGTGTATATATACTACAGGTCTTCCACAATCAAGTTTTGTGACAGTTTTAGGGTTGAAAACTTTTCTATTATTGAGAACAGTTTGCAGTGATTGAGTACTTGAGATATTTTCTGTAATGCATTTACTACATGCACAGTTGCCCCTGTAAATAAAAAGATTACACGATAAGAGATTCATCTATTTGGAATGGTTGAGATTAAATAGTTGAATGTCTACAAATGACAACTTCAATTCTCCCATTATAATATTAGATATTAGAGATTAGAGATATCCGTATCCGAATCCGCTTTTCAAAGTGCTATCCGTATCCGTATTCACATTCGAATTTTTTTAGATTTGAATATCTGAATCCGTATTTGCCTGGATACGAATTTTTCATATCTGTATTCACACAAAAATCGGATTCGGATATGGATCATATATATCCTAATCCGAGAGCTTCCCTAATATGCATTTTTCTGAATGCAAAATGCTGAAGTATGTATATGAACTTAATAAGGACATTGTTATTCATTGTTTAACTTCATTTTGTCACAGTAAATAACATTCATCATAGCACATCAAATAAATAAATGAACTCAAATCAACAATTAAAGTAACTATGGCTGGATGAAAATTTTTAAAAAATTGTCACACAAATCTGCCACCAGTAAAATTGCAGCCCATCCCTGGTTTGCTTTCATAACTCAGCTCCAGTTTGTTGAGGAATCGATATAGACAATACCATCAGTCGAACAAGAATCTCAACCCAAAATAATAATATTTGCATTTACGACCATGAAGAGCATGCAAAAATGGACCCCAAAAATGGTCCACAAATGCACAAAATTGCGCCCATATCCCATTTCTTTGGTTCCGTCTTCATCTTCTGACTTAAATGGCCTCTCTCCATCTATCAGTACCTACTTACCTTTGAGTTTACAGCAAGCATATAAAAAAGAACCCCACAAAACCAAGCCCCCGCCCTATAATATTTTGCTGAAGAAGAAAAAGAAAAAAAAATTAAACATTATTATCAATGAGAGAAAATACAAGAACATAAATTGGTAGGTATGATAAGAAGATTCGACTAACTGAATCAAAAGGAAGCCCTCGAAACAACAACCAACCGAGTCCTACTATGACAAAATCCTGTCACAAACAAAAGTGCAAGGAGTGTTCTCATTTTCAAGGAAGAAAAAAAGGCATGCGTAAAAGAAGGAAGGTAATTATGGGCTGGTGCTAATGAGATAAACAAACCTTTAGATTTCCGCAGATTTGAGGGTAGTGTTTAAAAATATCGTGTAGTTTAAGAAAAATGCCATTATACATGAAAGGAGCATCACCAGCTGCATGAAGAGGAATAAGACACATATAAGTTAGTCTGAGGTAAAGTAGTGGTTCAACAAGTAGCAGGTTTTAAAATATCATTATAATTAAGCACATTTAAAAGGTTTTGAATAAGTACATTTTTTTTTTACGTAAAGTATCTAACTGAAACTTATAATTAAGCACTTCAAATTAGTTCAAATGTATATTATGCAACTAGAACCTGATTGAGTTGTTCTTCATGTAGCAAAAAACACTGCATTTCTTTTTTTTTTGGAGAAAAAGATAAGATAAAGAAAGTGTTATCTTTTCATAACTGATCAATTAAATAAGAAATCTCTGTTGCATTTACATAAAATTCAAATCACATCAAACCAATCACAAGATAACAGATCTTTCCACTCACAAGACACCAGTATCTTTAGTTCAAACATCTTACCTCTCAATATTGAAAAAAAGGAAAGTGAACAAAAAGAAATAAATGAAGATACCCTTAATAGAGCTGACTGAATGTGTTTTTTTACCTTTTTTCAAAGAGGTTCCAAAAAGTTGACTCATTTTTTATTATTTCATGCAAAGGTTTTTGTTTGCTGTTTATTGTTAGTTATTGTTTGCTGTTTGTTGTTAGTTAGTTTTAAAACTCTCATTGTTTTGATTGATTAATGTAAACTCTTACTATTTGTTTCGAAACTCTTACTGTTTTTTTAGGTACACTGTTTGGTCTCATTTTTGAAGACTTGAAGCATTGTATTTTTCTACAACACAGTAAATTTTTTTTGGTCATTCGGTTGGTTGATGTATATTTTGGTGAAGGTTGTAATAGTTGTAATATTTAGCAATTTGGGAGATTATGTAAGTATCTGTATATAATGATGATATAATATAGTTATGTTAATATCCGTACCCGCAATTTTGTGGAGTATTGGGTTCTGTGTTTGGTTTTTGAAAGGTTTTTCGAAGGTTTTTCAAAAAATCCATTATGTTTTCAAACAAATTTTTGGTTTTTATTTTGTATCTTGCATTATATTATGATTTTTTCCCCCAGAGCTTTATATATATGGTGCCTGTGTGATGTTGCTCGGTTTCGCCTGGGGAGGATTGATATTTATTGCCTGTGATGTCATATATTTAATTGTTAGCAGAATTCCGTAAGGAATTTCTGTAAAAGGGCTAATATTTTAAGGGAGGTTCTGTCAAATTTTTTACTAAATTTTCTAAAATCTATTATGTTTTCAAACGATATCTTGGTTTTTATTTTGTATCTTAGTCATATGAAGATTTTTTCTTCCCAGAGCCCTATATATATATAGTCTGTGTGATGTTGCTTGGATTGGCCTGGGGAGGATTTGTATTTCTTGATTGTGATGATAATTTTTTAATTGTGAGCAGAATTCCGTAAGGGAATTGCTGTAAAATGGCTAATATTTTAAGGGAGGTTCTGTCGAAATTTTCAGAAAATTTCCTAAAATCTATTATGATTCCAAACTATATCTTGGTCATTTGGATAACGACATGTAAAATGGCTAATATTTTTTTTACAAATGAAGTGTCAAACAGAGACAGAGCATGAAGTGTCAAAGTTTGTAAGCTCAAAACTAACACAAACAGATCACGAAGTATCAAATTTTGTAAGCTCAGAACGAACACAAACAGAGCATGTAGTGTCAAATTTTGTTAGCTCAGAACAAACAGAAACAGAGCATGAAGTGTGTAATTTTGTAAGCTCATAAATAACACAAACAGAGCCTGATGTATCAAATTTTGTAAGCTCATAACAAACACAAACAGAGCATGTAGTATCAAATTTGGTAAACCCAGAACAAACAAAAACACATCATGAAGTATTAAATTTTGTTAACTCAGAACAAACAGAAAATGAACAGCAGAAACTGAACATGAAGTATCAAATTGTGTACGCTCAAGACAAACAGAAGCTGAACATGAAGTTTCAAATTTTGTAAGCTCAGAACAACAGACACTGAACATGTGGTTTTAAAAAAACCAGTAGGCTCAGAACACACTATTCATAACTAGGGCTGCATTGGGGTGCCGCGCCAACTAGGATATGATAGATATATAATCAAGAATAAATACAACAAGCTTGAAATAATTATTCAGATCATATAGTGTTTTGCATCATTGCCTACACCAACACACCAAAGGAGAGAATCAACCACCAAAAGTCTTAAATGAGAATCAACAATATAATTTCAAAGGAGGCCTTTATATAGTAGATGATTGTATTAGAAAGGTGGTTGTATTTGTTTACAATCAGTTTTTTTTCCTGTCATGGTGCATATTTTTAATTAATGTTCTCACATTTCTTTAAAAAAATCTAGCTTTTTGAAGAATTGGATAAGTCAATATTTAGATATTTAAGGGCAATAAAGATAAATTCCTAAAAAACTGAAACAATTTAACGAATAATTGTTAAAGATGTATAAAGAGGTATAGTGAATGACTTTTGATCATCCAACCAAAGATGTATAATGCATAAATTTATATGCAGTTCATCCAACCAAATAACTCCAAATAAATTTATATGCAGTTCCGAATACGTGCCGTAGGCACGTGCCACGGGCATACCTAGTATATATATATATATGAACGGTTTGGATCGTCAATACGAACAGGGGCAGAGCACTGTGAGGGCCCGGGGGGGCCCAGGTCCCCCCCAACTTGAAAATCCTCCAACTAATATATTCATATTTACAGTTTGGCCCCCCTGAAAAATTTTAGAAAACCCCCTCTCTATATATATCCCCAATCTGTTCATATTTGAGTTTTGATTAGATGTTGAGGGTATTTTACAATCATTTTTCTTAATGTTAATGTGTTGTAGTCTTGTAGATGACATAGATTCTTGTCATAAGTTCATCTATAATCATTTAATTTGTATATATTGAAACACAATGCATAAATTGATAAATATATCCAGGTGCTTATGCCACCCCATATCTTCAATGGGGGTATGCGGTATACATCCATGAAACAATAGTATAATTGGAAAGTTGGTGCTTGTTTCATTGCAACTCTAGTCTAATGACCGATTTTAGGTTAGGTTGTTTTTCGAAGAACAAGAACAGTCCCCCCCCCTCCCCCGCGACACACACACACACACACACACACACACACACACACACACACACACACACACAGAATAACCTATGTATAAATATGCCTTAGTACCTACTACCTTGTGTAAACTTGTTCAGGCTCTTGCCAAGACATTTCTCCCTCTGCAATAGCTTCTAACACTCTGATAATGATACAGAAGCCATGAGATACCAAAACTTTGAATAAAAAACTCACTCCATAACATATGGAAACTAACTATTTTCAGCATTTGCAAGACAAGATGGGCATCTCATTCATTTTTCTAGCAAGTAACAACACTTGTATAATTACATTTGTTGCAAGTTCTGCGATATTTCCAATGATCGCATCTGACCACATATATCCTTGACCACAGCTAGCTAACCAGCCTACTGACACCTTCTACAAAGCAAAAGAATCAGCAATCGCCATTAGGTCACACCTCCAAACTTCTGAAGGAACAACGATCGCCATTAGTACTCACTACCTCCAAACTCCAGCAACGATTGCCAACAATCACCTTCTCCTAGTTTGACTAGAGTTGTTACTTTGACCCGCTACCCGGACCCGATCTTGATCCGGCATTGGACTGGAACCGACCCGATCTATTCGGGTCCGGGTCCTAAAATAAGACTCAATGCACTTTCGGGTTCAGGTTCGCTCAAAATAGATCTGATCTGGGCCCGAGTCCATTAAAAAATACCCCTAAAAGTATGGAATTTGAAGAATAGGGTATAGGGATATACATGTTAATAGTAATTGTTGTAGATGTGTAAATATACTATTTATTCACGTACATAAGTGTAAAAATTGTTTGAACCGTAGGATATCGGGTGCAAAAATACTTAAGTACATGTAAATATTTAATCTCCGCTATCGGACATGACGGATAGATTTTTTTAACAAAGACCCAGACCCGGACCCGATTCTCGCATGTCCGGGTCCGGATCCATTTTTTAGACCCGTGAGGTACCGGGTCTGGGTCCAGGTAGTGGAGGACCCGACCCGATACCAGCTCTAAGTTTGACACCAACCATAAGAACCATAAATTTATAGAATCAAGTTGATGCAAATATACTTTTTGGGATTTTGTAAGAAATCAAGACAATTTGACTTTTTTGTTTATTTTTGTTTAAAAGTATGATATGTGAACTATCTTTTGAAGACTAGATCTCTATGCTAAAAAATTATATTTACTTTATTAAAAAAAATTCTTCTTAATTTTATTTATTACTTGCCCCCCCGGCAAAATTGTCCTAGCTTAGCCCCTGAATACGAAGGCGGAAGGCCAAGTGCACATGAGTGCACACGGAGACCTAGTGCACAATGGATACACACGGAGGCCTAGTGCACAATGGATATATATCGATTGTGCACTCATGTGCACTTGGCCTTCCCGCCTTCGTATTGATGATCCGAACTGTTCATATTTATCTACACATCTAAATTAGTCTAAATATGTAAAATCAAATCATTTGAAATGCATTTGCCTATCCATTGAAGTGTTACAAAATTGTATGGCTGAAAATTGTTATTTTTTATAGTCACATGATGGATGGACAACTGAATTTTAAATGATTTGATTTTATATATTTAGACTAAATTAGATGTGTAGATCAATGTGAACGATTCGGATCGTCAATACGAAGGCGGGAAGGCCGAGTGCACACGAAGGTCTAGTGTACAACGGAAGGAGACTCTCTCTCTCTCTCTCTCTCTCTCTCTCTCTCTCTCTCTCTCTCTATATATATATATATATATATATATATATATATATATATATATATATATATATATATATATATATATATATATGGGTAAAAGGGATATGAGCAACTTGCTCATTTAGTAAAGAGTAATGCTACATCCACTACCAATTTCACTACATTTTTCTTCACTACCTTAGGTGGCACACTCCAATAGGTAGGGGAAGATAGAGTAGGTGGGAGAACTCTCCAATAGGAGTATGCCACCTAAGGTAGTGAAGAAAATGGTAGTGAAATTGGTAGTGGCTGAAGCATTACTCTTTAGTAAATGAGCAAGTGATTATGTGGCATGCATATGATACATTGGACAACTAACCCTTTTAAGGATTTTTCAATCACATGCATGCCACATCATCAATTGCTTATTTACTAAATGAGCAAGTTGCTCATACCCCTTTTCCCCTATATATATATATATATATATATATATATATATATATATATATATACATGCCGGGATAAGTGGGATACCTCTTGCGGCATTAATTCTAAAAATGTTGTGATAGACCCTATATCTTTCCTGATAGCTTCTATCCCGGGGATATTAAAAATGCCGGTACCTCCTATCTCGACATTTAAAAATGTCGGGATAGAAAAAATAAACACACCAGGATAGACGTTATAGTTTGTTGTGTGAGAAGCACATAAGATGTGAAAAAATATATTGTTTATTTGTTTCCTTTCCAAATTATTTATTTTGATATTTTGGTGTGGTTTAGGTTTAAAATAGTATATTTTAAAGTAAAGATTATTATGCAGTATTGCCTCGAACCTCAAACTCCCTTTTTAAAAAGAGATTTTTTTTTGGAAGCCCAAAGCTGCAAATATGTGTGGTGAAATTTTGGAGAGAAAAAGAAGATTTTTGAAAATTGCTTTGGCTCAAACGAGTTTTAATTTTTTCATACCAAACACCTAATTTTTAACCCAAAATAACTTTTAGGCTTTAAAAAAAAGCTTTGGCTCTCCAAAAGTAATGCCAAAAAGAGCCCAAGTCAAGTTGTTCCTTATTTGTAATATTATTCAAGTGAAAGTAAGAGAACCAAGAAAGAAAAAAAATCTAGCTCACAATATATGAAATATTTTCTTCCTCCAAATATTTATCCTTCTACAATAATTAACATAGTTGTATCAAGCCACGTAAAATATTTATCCCTTTCAAATATATTTTCCGTTCACTCCAACATACATTAAATTCGTATTAAACACGAATTGCTCACATTCTTACATAATATCTCAGGAAGAGCGTGGTGACAAAGGCAGGCATTCTTATTTTATTAATTTACTACAGAGAAGTGTCGAGATATAGCACTTCTTTTATTTATTTTTCTGAATGCTCAAATCACACACAACGTACAAAGATACAAAAGTACCAGAACCATGCATATCTATACGTACGCACGCGCCCAAACATAAGAGAGTATCGATCAATGATATATCTCTATGACGGAACGCATCCCCAGTGCTGGAATGATCTTATACTCTTTGAAACCAGCAGCAGTGAAGATTTTCTTCCATTCAGCCTCAGTTCTCACTTTTCCAGTCGTTTGAACCATGACTTGCATATCAAAGAACAATTGTGTTTCAGCTATCTTGCGGTCCACACCATCACTAGTGTTAAAGACTTTGTCGATGACCATCACTTTTCCTCCTTTCACTTTAGTTGGTACGGCCTCTTTGCATCGTTTCAGTATCTTCACACATTCCTCGTCATTCCAAGTAATTAGTACCCACTGTACATTAAAAAATAATTAATGATTAGTAAAATGTTTTTAATTACTGCTGCATGCATATATGCATGCATATATGTGCTACGTACAACAGCCTAGCTAGCGCATGTATCATGTTAATAATTACCTTGAGTATCACAACATCAGCTGGTGGTATATATTTGAACATGTCTCCTTTAACATGCTCAACCTTATGATGCTTGACGTCAATGTTGTCGATTATGTGAGCAAGATCAAGCACCGTGCACTTGATGTGTGGAAAAGCCTTTGCAATCGCCAGTGCTAACCCGCCAGTCCTCCCTGCCACCTCAACCACTGAGTTTATTCCTTGCAACAATCCCCCGTGATCCTCGATGACAACCTTGGCAACTGCTGCCGAATCGCTCTCGAAACCATCCCTAAGCTTCTTCCCAAACTCGGGCATTTTGCCAGCTGCCTCCCATACGTACATCCCATGATACTTCTCAAAGGCTGTGGATGGCGTCTCGCTTTTGAACCATGAGGAGAGTGTCTGCCATGAATCCATTAGTGTTGAGTCCAGCACCAACTCAATAAATGGTGCAATACTAGCACCCATCTCCCTCACAAGTATAACCGAGTTGTTGGTAAGGCCATAAACGTCTTCTTCTTCTTTGCTGTCAGCTGCAGGATTAATATTTGATACTGTGAAGTAGCCATTGTGGACTAAGAGTGTCATCAAACGTTGGAAGTTTTGGATTCTAACTGGTGGGATGGAGAGAGCTGAGGTCAGCTCGGTGAGAGTGATGGGTTTGCCATGGTTGTTTATGGCGTCAGCTATGCCGAGTTCTACGGCACATTTCAGGGATAAGGAGTTGATGAAGCTGAAGGTGTGGTTCCATAGATGGGACTGAGCTTCAAGCAGGTCTTTTGAGCTCAGTTCTTGAGTAGTCGAAGCCATTGTACGTGTGTAAATATTGGTTGCTGGGTTGTGGAGTGTGTTCGGATATGGTGATCCAATATATCTATATAATAAAACACAAAGAAAGCTATCAAGTGGCTCTCCTTCAATCCCCCAAAAAATCAAAGACCCGGATCTAAGCTCACAAAACATATTTTCCCCCCTAAAAGTTTCCCCCCAAAACTCAAATTCAAATCCGCCACCCAAAACAACTCCTATATTTATTTAATTTCTTTTTCCTCTCTCTCCCTCCCTCCCTCTTCTATTCAAAAAATTAAGAAAATATATTTTCTTTAATTTTAAAAAAATTAAAATGTAAAAAAACTTTTTTAAAAAAATCAAAAAAAAAAAACATGTGTTTTGCTGGACCCCCAAAAGTTTCACATATAATATGTTTGCTGCTTCAATTAATTTGCTTGACCTCCAAAACTATTTTATATGATCAAACAAGGTGCACCATTCTGAAGACGTGCCGTAGGCACGTATCAACCGGCAAACCTAGTATATATAGAGGTCTGGAGTTTAGAATGGTGGTGTCAATTACGTGAGTTGTACTCGTGGGAGTTTTGAATTGCCACGATTTACTAAATTAATATGATTAGGGCCATTAGGTAGGATTCTTTTAGATTGTGTAATTATGAACTTTGCCGAGATAATTGCAGTATGGCATCCGACAGTGCACAGGTTGATGATGCAGACGACTCAAATGGCAATGGCAGGACATGTATAAATCGGTTAGGTTGAATTATTAATCCAATTATTTGAGATGCTAGCTACAAACTTTTTGCAAAAGTTTGATAATTAAATATAGTGTAGACAAGATCGCTGAGATTATGATGTTTGCCGAGATATATAATTGCAGTATGGCAGTCGACGGTGCGCATGCAGGTTGATGATGCAAACGACTCAAATGGCAATGGCAGGACATGTATAAATCGGTTAGGTTGGATTATTAATCCAATTATTTGAGATGCTACAAACTTTTTGCAAAAGGTTGATAATTAAAGAAAGAAAAGAAAAGAAATCATCAAGGGTTATTCCAAAAGGAGGGGCAAGTTCCTAGACTGCTCCTTGTAAAAGTATGAACACTACAAAATCTGTATTTTGGCCGAATGAACTGGCTAGTTGCCACCAATTATGTTTATTGATCACCAACACTGAGAAACTTGGATTCCTACAGCTAATGTTGACTATTGACGAAAAATTAATAAGAGCAAACAAAAGAATTAGGGTTATTACATAGGTTTTGCTTAAGATCAATAATTTATATTAGGTATTAGATTGGAACATCTAGACTACTGCCTCTAACTACTATATATAGAAAGAGTTATACACTGCTTTGGGTATTGGACTTTAGGCTCAACAACCCAGAATCGATGTCTATACAAGTAATATGTGCAATGCACACTTAACCATATGAATATACTAGAACTAATATCACTCCACAGAGCTTGCTCTATATTAATTATTGAGTACCTGTTATCGAACTTGAACTTGTCTCCATGTTGATCATCTCCATGTTGATTTTGATGTTTATGTTTAGAATTCGTTGATAGCAATAGTACGAAAAATATTTTAAAATGATGCTGGAAGATAAGTTTGAACCGACAGAACACCACTTTAGTTTCAATTTGTGGAGCCTGTGCTGAGACTTGATCGATGGAGATGGGTGGAGAAATTTATATTTGTTGGCTTTTTGGTCAAAACCAAGCTCCTCCTTTCCTTGCTTTTAGTCCCACATCGGTTGGGAGATGTGCCTTGTGAGTGGGATCAGCCCATATATACTCTAATCTTCTCTTCCCGAAAAACGACTGAAAAATGTATTCCCACATAACTCTTCTTCTCCTTCACTTCTTCTCTGCCAAATCCGGTTCTTTCCTTTTCATCTTCGTTCTGGGCAAGGCTAAGTTGGGGTCAATCTCTCAACGTTGTGTGCGACAGCGAGACGCCGGTGATACGGGGGTTTTACCACTAGGAGCATCTGCGAAAAGTCTGCACATAAGACCGCGGATCAACTCTTAGGGCAGTGCGCTCCGCGCGACTTCCCCATAGGCCGGTAACTCTGTTCTTATTTATTTTTAATTTGTTATCTTGGGTTGCAGAAAATCAAAGATTCGAGGGTAATTTCTATAACAATCTAAGAGTTGAGTCTGAATTTAGATTATACAAAGATTGCATTACTCAAATCTTTTTACCTATGGCTCGAATCCTGTCCCGAACCCTAATCCCCAATTCCCAAACCCCCAAGACCCTCTCCCTCTACCGCTTCAAATCCAAGCGCCCCGAAAAGGCTCAGCTCCTCGAGCTGGATCTCGGGTCCCCCTCCGATGAACCCGGATCCGACATCGACCAGGTTCTCGGCATGCGGAGGCTCCAGGACGCCATCCACGGCATCATCATCCACCGATCCGCGCCCGATTGGCTCCCCTTCATACCCGGATCCTCCTACTGGGTCCCACCCAGGAAGAAGCCGTTTACTGTTGTTGATTTGGGCGGCGGGGGTGGTGGGAGGGTGAGTAACAACCGTCCGGTTGTGATGCGGGCGGAGGACGAGGAGGTGATCTCGTTCGCGTCGGTGAATGGGCATGGGTGGCCGTCCTCCTAAAAGGCAATAGTCACACAGGCATGGGTGGAGCTATAAGCAATCAAAATAAAAGGCATTGTTGCATCTTTTGGTAATTGATATCACACAATTTCTTATCATGATTATCACCACCTAAACCATTTCCAACAAAATGAGGTCAGGCCGTGGTTCTCCTCCACAATTAATTTGGCACTAGTAAAAGATGGTTGATGTCAGTTCACTTACTGGTTAAAATTTTTTTGTCAAATCTTTTATTGAGTAAGATGACCTGAGTTTGATTTGAAATGCTTATTATAATAGTTACTGCTAACTGAGTAGTGAGCCTATCAACTTGATCTTTAACTTCATCCTAATTTTGGTTTTAAATATCATTAACGGATTCCTCTTAATGGGAGTGCCCTCAACCTCAAGTTGTCTGCTTGAATGTTTTTCAGTCTGGGTCGCCATCTATTTTCTAACTGTGAAGTGATCTTCATTATGTAATCTACAGTTTAACAGTTCTAGATTTTGGAACTTATCCTATTACTGCAGGCATAAATACATTTCTACTTAATCTGGCCTAATCTTTTGAAAGTATGCCAAATTTCTTCTGTTTTACTATTACTACTAGTCTGTTTTTATTCATGTTATTTCTGTAAAGATAGGTATTTGTTTTCTGATCCTTTGAATCTCTGAGATAAAGATTACATAATCAAGCCGGTCATTTTTCTTGATTGGAAAACCATTTATTCTGTTGTAAGCATTAATTTAGGGTTCTAATAGCTGAGGAAATAGTAGCTAGAAATTATAATTAAGTGAGCCTACTGAAAATTAATGAATTGTAAAAACATGGATTATAATGTATTTTTATTTTCCTATTGCAAGCTTATTATATAAAATGATATTTATATTTGCAAGGCTTCAATTAAACTTTTAAAAGAATGTAAATGACAGAAAAGCATGGTTATAAAAGTAATATGACAAGGAACTATAGATGTGCTTATATTTGTGATGATTTAAATTTGTTTATTTCAAAGAATTTTGGAATTGCCTATATTAGTTGGACTAGTTTTCTGCTCCTAAAGTTGAACTAGTGATGGGAGCCTAATTAGGAGTTGTTATGGATAACGTATTAACTGATTTTTGTAGTTAAAAATGAATTGTATATTCAGGCCTTGTATCTATACATATGCTTAACTTAAAAGTGTACATGTGTTTGCTTGTGTATGTTTGTCCTAAAAGCGTTCTTTAATGTAATTGCCTAAATGACATCTAACTAATAAGGTCCTAATTGTATAAAGCATTGACAGAAACATGTAATTGCGTCATGCAATGAAATTAATAATGTGAAATAGATCTATGTAATGCATTAGCAAGGACAGTATTTTTTCCTCCAAGTTAGTGGATCAATAACATTTATGAGATAAGAGCAATTAAATAAATGAATTAAAGAACAACGATAAACTTCTCTATCTCATTTGGAAAATGTCATGTCAGAACTTACATATCATCATTTTGGCCGACCGCCTTTAGTTGACAATCAACATTAACCAAATTATACTGTAAACAATGTGATTCTTCATTTCATGTATGGTGCCAATGCTACAAATCATTGATCAACATATCAAATATGAATACCATTGCCTCATTGATAATGTGAATCCACTTTTTCTTGTTTTGGCCATTTTTTTTTTTTTTGACTTTTTATTTTGTTTTGTTGGCCTCATAGATGGATGCATTACATGTAGCGACTATCATCACAAACAATAAGTTTATCCTTTTTTTTTTCGGCACAGTATTAGTGAGTATAGATTTTCCCTTTTGCATGCCTTTTCAAATGGTCAATCTTCAAAGTTCAGTTAGATAAAATTATGTCTAATAAGATCTTAGTATGTTAGGTCAAAAGTAGAATAAATGAAGCCAAAGTTAGGTCTCGCAAGTTGCGATGCTCTGCAGGTGTCAACTTATGATACGATAACTCATTAATCAAATTTGGTGCCGATATTAATCAAGGTGAGCATGTAGACGTAAGGAGAAATAATATTTTGACGTTATGTTGTTTTCGTCCTTTGAGTATAGGAGACGAGGACATCAGGTAACAATGTATGCAGTATGCTCTACCAGGATATGTCATTATGTAAAATATTTTTGGTGATACCTAATCATAGTATACTGTGAACATGTCTCAAGTCCACACAACTCCATCAGTTTTATATTTATCCATAAAGAACCAGGTCAGGATGGCACAAATATATATTGTCAACACATAAACCCAAGAGTTTAAGTTGTTCCACCACATCATTAGTGGCATCATGAAAAAGAGTATCATGGTTTTAGACATATTAATAAAGATCTTTATCTAAATATGCATTTCCATTAATTGTTTGCTGCTTTTTCATTTTTAAGAGAAAGTATGGGTAGAATCCATTAATTATGTTGCTAGTTGCCACATAAGAATGGGAGTATGATTCGACTGGGGCGGAATGTTGAGCTACTACCTTATAACTAAAGTCATTTTGTGTCAAAGTGGCTAGTGGCTAGTGACTAGTGACTAGTGAGAGAGTATATGGGCATAACATTTCTTTAAGAGTCAAAGAAGCATAATAGACATTGATTACAGTACATAGCAACTATTCATATGGTTTATTACACAACATATTAAGAGAATATATAAATATTCCCATACCATAATAGTTGGATCTGTATCATGTGACTTACGGTCCATATGTAGAGTACTCCTCTCATTTAATCTTGCTCTTGGCAAATCTGACATACCTATATGCCTGGATAAAGCTCTCAAGGTTTTCAATGCAATCATCCAATGCTCTCTGCTCTACTCAATTCACATGTCCATCTTAGAATATTAGCATCTGGAGGTCCTAGTTTTGACCGTTGCAACCCTCGCAGTCACCTCTGATGACTACTTTGTATATTTTGTGTGTCATCATCAACAAGTTCCTATTGAAGTTTTCTTGAATGTGTAATAGTGAATCCTCAACCTATTCTAGGAATGTAAGTATCCAATTCTAAGGAGGGTTATACTCTCTCCTTAGTACATTCTATTGAGAAAATGCTAAGAATTGTTGAGTACTTCGATATGACACCTGCTCGTACTCATTTTGACAGTAGTATCATTCTCAAAAAGAATGAAGGTTTACCTGTAGAACAACATAAATACTCTCAAATGATAGGTTCTCTTATGTATATAACAAATAGAACTATATCTGATATTGCAGTTGCTGTTGGGAAACTTAGTAGATATACTAGTAACCAAACCGGTCACATTGGTCAGCAATAGAAGGAGTATTTAGATATCTTAAGGGTACTATAGATTACAAACTTCATTATTCTAGACACCCTGATATCATAGAAGGTTACTCAGATGCAAACTGGGTAACTGAGTCACATGTCGTGAAATCCACAACTGGATATATCTTTACCTTAGGAGGTGCTGCAATCTCCTGGGGTTCATGTAAACAAACCATCATAGCTAGAAGTACTATGGATTCTGAAATGATAGCTTTGGACACTACTTGTACAGAAGCTGAATGGCTTGGAAATTTGATTATGCATATACCTGTCACTAATATTCCTGTTCCTGCTATTTCCATAAACTGTGATAATAAATCTGTTATAGAACTACTAAAGCATGATTCTGAGAATGCTAAGATGAACAGGCACATGCAGCTGCGCTTCAAGTCAATCAAGAGCCTATTAGGCAAATATGTGGTTCTTGACTATATAAAGTCAGAAAAGAACCTTGCAGACCCCTTAACAAAGGGTCTGTCTAGGACGTTGATCCTAGAATCATCGAGGGGGATGGGGTTAAGCCCATAAGTAAGTCACCAGCAGTGGCAACCCAACCGAGTCTGACTGGAGATCCCAAGAAGCCGGTTCAATGGGTAGAAACAAGCTGGACTTCGGTGACTATTATGGAACACTGACTCAGAGATTAAATTCTCATAAATTAATGCCCAGGTGGCTGTACGAGGTTGTACAATGATATCCCATCCCTATGGTGACAGTGTTCCTGTGTGATCTGGTTAGGATGAGTTCTAAACTCTTAATAGGTCCAAATATTATTATGTAGGGTTGACTCCGATCACCAACTCTTTGAGGACCTACCTATATGAGAGGTCGTGAAGGCCGCGACTATGGGACAGGGCGATCCCAGACAACTCTCATGAATATGGAAAAAGAGCGCATGGCCATTCAAAAGCGCCACCTGATAGACCAAAGAACCTCTAGCGTACTATGTGTGCTATTTTCTGAATCTGAGTCAAGAAGTCTGATTCAAGGCATAGTCCATCAAGCACTTCTTCAGACAAAGACAATAGTCACTACGTGAGATTCAAGGCTGTAGTCCATCTCATTTATGCATAGTATACTCTTGCCCAGAACTTCCCCATCATTATTCTTTTGTTATCTCTGTTTTTCGGATCTTGGTTTTGGGGGGGGGGGATTGTTGGCTTTTTGGTCAAAACCAAGCTCCTCCTTTCCTTGCTTTTAGTCCCACATCGGTTGGGAGATGTGCCTTGTGAGTGGGATCAGCCCATATATACTCTAATCTTCTCTTCCCGAAAAACGACTAAAAAATGTATTCCCACATAACTCTTCTTCTCCTTCACTTCTTCTCTGCCAAATCCGGTTCTTTCCTTTTCATCTTCGTTCTGGGCAAGGCTAAGTTGGGGTCAATCTCTCAACGTTGTGTGCGACAGCGAGACGCCAGTGATACGGGGGTTTTACCACTAGGAGCATCTGCGAAAAGTCTGCACATAAGACCGCGGATCAACTCTTAGGGCAGTGCGCTCCGCGCGACTTCCCCATAGGCCGGTAACTCTGTTCTTATTTATTTTTAATTTGTTATCTTGGGTTGCAGAAAATCAAAGATTCGAGGGTAATTTCTATAACAATATTTACTTGAAAAGTTGGGATATTTTGATTGACAGGCTAAAATGCACTAGTGTTACCTTGTGCAAAATTGTACAACCTAAAATTGTTTTAAGAGCCTCATAAAATTATATAGAATTCTTAAAAAGAGTGAGAAAATTGAGAGAATCTTATGAATATAGTTCTTACCGTGATTAATGAAATTTTTATTATCATCCTTATATAAGCAGATGGTTTAGAGAATCACTGCAAAACCATAATGTTATAAATTAAATATTACTAAAGCTAAAAAATGCATGCAATGAAAAGATGTCGCAAATTCAACTAATTTATGTTAACACGAATATTATAACATTATTAATATTCAGTAAATAGGTTATACATTATAAACCATGCATTATAGCACATGTTAGGATAAAGATGATAAACTAAGAAAATCATATAGAAATAATTTTATGAATTTTGTTTACTTAAAAACCTAATTCTAAGTTAGGATATAGGTGTGGGTTTGGAAAGAGACGTGAGATTTTGTGAGATTGAGAAAGTGAGAGGAGAACATACTATGTTTGAGGGATTGAGGTTTTTATTTTATTTTGGTTTTTTAAATAAAATCGTGCATAGTACACGTGTTAGTTATATAGGAATCCCTATTTTTTCTCTCCTTTCTCTATTTCAAAATATAGAAAGGAGAGAGGGGATAGACTCTCTCCTATTATATTATATCTTAAGCTAATATGACTACCCCCTCCCTCATTTCTCTATTTTGAAATAGAGAAAGATGAGCAAAAGTAGGAGTTCAAACTTATCTTACCACGTGCAGACCACACCTTCAACTTAATAAAACAAAATTAAAAAAATATACAAAACAAAAAAAAACTCTTCCGCTCCTCAAATCCCCCCAACCCAGCCTCGCCCAAAACCCACCCGTCACCGTTCGCCGTTCGCAAATCAGCCCCAATCCAAACCATCGCCGTTTGCCGTCCATCAGTCCACCCAAATACAAGTAATCCTAGTTCGCCTATCCTTGCTGTCGTCCCTAGCCCAAAACTCAATCGTAATCGTTCGTTGTTTGCCAGTCCGCCCAAATCCAAGCAGAGCCGTACGCCATACCCCAAATCCTCGCCGAGATTAAGGTATTCAGGAAGTTGTAAGATCCTCTCTTATTTTGGATTATATATTATTATTTTTTAGAATATTGAAAATATGAGATTAATGTATTGATCAAGTTGTAACATAATTTCTTATTTTGGATTGTATATATAGTATAATTATTTGCTAAAGAGATGAAAATATTTGATGAATCTAAGAGTTATGTTTAAAGATCCTTTGGTTTATTATGTGCGGCTTCGTCTTCCTATGTTATATTCTTTAATCTTATCTCTATTTACTGTGTGCGCTCATCCTGTTTGATAAAATGTATGAATGAACTGAAATATGTTAGTTGTAGGAGCCTGCTGTGTGGTGGGGGCATATGAAACTCAAGTGGATGGGTTTTAATTATGAATTTTGATTAGGGATTTATACACCAATCTTCGAAATATAGGGTTAAGTAAGATGCTTATAGAAGTGGGAAAGTTCAAATTTGGGTTCGGGATTATCTTGATTACAATTATTTTCTCATTTGTGGTGCACACGAGGTGTATGTAAAAATGCTCAAAAGACCTTTATAATTATTTGACATTATTTTGATTCAATTTAGTCATTCAAATTACTTTCTTTCAGGTGTTATCTTGCCGATGGAATTTTGATGAATGACGGATGTGGATATAGAAGGTAAAGTCTACTACTTAGCAATTACATTTTTCGTGTACGATGGTTTCATCTGTAGTGGTTTCTCAATGCTGATGAACTTAGTCCTATACTATATCATTTGAAATATGCTCCAGTTTTTTGGCGAGCATCTGCTGCCATTATGTAGGCGTGCAGAAAGGGGCTGCTTCATCTTGTGCATTGTATTAAAAGGATTGATCTAAGTCTCTTAAGCTCAAAACAATACATATGTTTATACTTTTTCTGACTAGCATTAGCACCTTACCAAAGTTTGTTGACGATGTTTCCGAAAAGGAAACCTATATCTTGATTAAAGTTGTTTTACTGTTTTACTTCAATTTTGATTAAAGTTTCTTTCTTTTGCTGCAATCTCAGTAATTTTTCTACTCAACATTGATTTATGGTCTAATTACTGTATTGGATTCAGACATGATAAACTATGAAGATATATATAATCGTCCGATCAAATATTGTTAAAATTAATTATTTTTTAAAATTATGCATACTATTATATATATTATACTGTTAGCAAAGATACTCATTCCTCTATTAAAATAGAGCAAGAAGAGGAACAGTAGAAAACTAGCACGTGCTAACACATGAGAAAAAAAGAAGAAGAAACGAACATGTACTAACAGGTGCAGTCAATTTACAAAATAAAATAAAATAAAATAATAATAAAAACAACCACTCACCTTCTGATGTTGATTATGTTCTATTTGAAAGAGAATGATTTAAAATGGAATGCTTGATTTGAGAGGGAAGGCAATTCACACTGTGGAGAAGGAGATAGCAGAGTACATCAAGAAGGAGTCCCAGAAGAGCCACAACCCCATTTATTACTGTACTGTAAGCTCAACTTCGGTAATTATTCGACTCTTTTTCTTTGCTTTAGAGATGTAGAATGATGTTGGCTGATTTGAAAATGTGAATTTGTGAATTTGTAGATTTATCATCTTTTAATTATATTGTGATCGAAATAGTTAAGGGGTATCTCTAAATTTAGGGATCTAGGGTTTAACTATGTCTTAGTATTGTGTCGGTGTTGAATAGGGTCACCTCCGTCCTTTAATGACTTTTGTATTTTTGTTTAAGAACTAAAGTTACTATGCATGTAAATGATAATAAAAGAATATAAACTAATGAAATCTCCCTTGGACCTATTTGGTTGGAGGGGAATGGAGGGGAGGGGAGGGGAGGGGAGCGATTTTTTTAAACATTTCTTAATTGGTTCATTTTTTTAGGAGGGGAGCAGAGGGAAAGGAAGGGATGCAAAATCCCTCCTAAGCCAATAAATAAGGGATCTAAGGAAGAACGGGGCTAGACTTTTGGCTCCCCTCCAATATTTGGGGAATTTGGAGGGGAGGGAAAGTGGGTCTAATTTTTTTAAGTGATTGGACTAAATTGCCATTTTAGATATAAATCCCTAATCTAAACCCAAAAAAGCAGATCATCTCTCTCCTTGCCTCTCTTTCTCCCACTCGCCCTCTCTCTTTCTCCCACTCCTGTTGACCTTCTTCACTTTGAGTTCAGCCTTGCCTCTAAAGTCATCCTTAGTGTGATTATTGGGGTCGATGTCCTGGTTAATAATCCAAACTTAGCTCTGTTTCAATATAGCAAGTCGGTATCTGTTATCCACTATCGCAAAGTTTGTGTTGGTGAGGCTCTTGTACCTGAAGGCCTCATAGATCAGCAAGCCACTAAAGATATAAAAGCACCAGTGGGATTGCTTGTGAGCAAGCTGATATCTCATCCAAAATCTTTGGATGATGTAACAGATGGGGTTTTGAAGATGGTTGCGATATTGAAAACTGAGGGGCAGACAGTTATCTTAGGGTTTGTTAAATTGCATGCCATGATTTTTGTTCAGTGTTATGTCAGTGTTTTAGTTTGGGAAGCATCTATTAGTTCCAAATGTGTTTCAAACAATTCTTGTTAATTTTTCCTCTCCATAGTAACTTTTCCAATCCAATTCTTGTTAAGCATTTTTATTGGGACTAATTGTATCTGCTTATAGTCATGCATGTATTATTTTGCTAAGTTAAGTTAGCAAGAAGTACAATAATGAATACCAAGTTAGAATTAGAAACAGTAATGCATAGGCTCTCCTAAAATATAAAAGGGTATAAAATTAATTTAATTATAAAATCCCCCCTCCCCTTGTGAACGGTGAACCAAACAAGAAGATAATTATTTTCCCCACCCTCCCATTTCCTTCTCTCCTCGAACCAATTCAAACAGAAAATATGATTAAAATCCCTCCCCTTCCTTCCATTAAAATCCCCCCCCCCCCTCCTTTGAACCAAACAGATCATTAATGGTTTCAAAGAATATGTGTGAAATAGATAAAAATATAGTTATTTGGGTTTTCCAGACAAGAGTAGCACATGTTATTAAATAAGATATACTGAAGAAAAAAAAGACACAGTGCATATCATCACAGTATTGTTTAAATTCTATATAATTTTATAAGTCTATTAAAAGTATTTTAGTCTGTGCAATTTGCACAGGGTAACACTAGTTAGTATAAGATATAGATATAATACAAAGTAGTAATCAGATATATATAAGAATATACTTATATATCCAACAATCTCCCCCTATATTTTCAATATATATCAAATATAATAGATTATCAAACCAGTACAACATAAAGCACAATATTATCAATAGCAATATTCAGTAACTAAGGACTAAATTACACTACAACACAGAACGCCAATTTCGACATTTTTTTAGGGCTATCCCGGCGTTTATAAACGTCGGGATTGACCGTAGCGGCGTTTATGGGAACACCACCAGATTCACCACAATAGCGAGCGTCGAAACAGATATAGGATCTATCCCGGCATTTTTTATAAATGCCGCTATAGACCTATCTATCCTGGCGTTTTAAATAAAAAACGTCGGTCAAGAGCATTTATTCAAAAAAATGAAAAAAAGTCATCTGTCCTAGCATTTTTGGTCTAAAACGCCGAGATAGGTTGTTTCTTTTTTTTTAAAAAAAAATCAACCTATCCCGATGTTTTAATCCAAAAACGCCGAGATAGGCAAAAAAAATCATTTTTTTTATTTTATTTTAAATTTTAAATTTTTTTTTAAAAAAAAGAAAAAATGGAATAACAAAATGGCTGACTATTGAAGCATACCACAACATAGAACTAGGTTATATCTATGATATATACTTCATATCAGATTCGCTGATGGTTAAATACAATTCCCTAACCAATTTTATCAATGCAACGAGATAGAAACGTCGAGATAGAAACGCCGGTATAGACTCTTTTTCTTGTAGTGTCAATTATAAAATGTGAATAGTTCAATAATGACTAAGCCAAAATAATTAAATAATTCCAAGACCATATCTAAACTAAATAGTTCACAGTGACTAAACCAACATGGAAAAAAACCCTTTCATAATCTCAAACTCAACAAAAGCAAATAAATTCTAAAACCAAAATAACAGTTTTAAGCTTTAAAAATGTAAAGTCTTTTACTCAATAGAAATTACACCAAACATGTGAACTAATTTATTCTTAAAAGGTTTAAACCGCTATGCTATCCTTGTAGTTTGCTTTATATTTACTCCCCTAGATCGAGCAAATCATCATCTACAAAATCTATGTTGACATGGTCATCTCCTTTGTCTTTGCTTGCACTTGTATCTAAACATTAAACATTGCAAATAAAAATTTTATGACACACATCTCTAGAATTCAAACAAAATTGCATAAAAGTATCTAGTTCAACGGAAAGAACTTAGTACGATTCAATTTAGCTTAGCAAAAATATAGCACGAGTATTACAATCAAGTATCATTAACAAAAATAAAGAAGAATTACTATAGTTTCTACATAAGAATTATACTATGTTCCGCATTGTAATGGAAAGATTGTCATCAATTATGGTAAAGTACTAAATCATCAACATTGGAATCAAACATATGCCCATAAAAATATATGATCAGATTGGAATGACATAATGACAAATCTAATCATCTGAAACACAAATGACAAGTTTTCATGTTTATTATTGGAATAATGAGATGTACTAAATAAATTATGAGAGTATATAGCACAATAAAAGTTGGAATGATATTATATATTAACAATATTCATACGAAACCTTTCAAATTAACAAAAACACGTCAACTGCCAAAAACTCTTTTAAAAGACTAAAAGCTGTTTGGGTTAAAAATTAAGTGGTCGCCAGTTTTTTTTGAAAAAACTTGTTTGAGTCAAAGCGATTTTCAAAACCTTCATATTCTCTCCAAAATTTCACTGCTCCAATTTAAGGCTTCAAGCGTCTAAAAAATCTCTTTTTCGATGGGAAGTCTCAGGTTCGAGACCATGCTACGTCATGATCTTACTCAAAAAATAAAACAAAATAAAATAATAATAATAATAATAATAATAATAATAATAATAATAATAATAATAATAATAATAATAATAATAATAAATCATATTTGAAACCCAAACCACACCAAAATATCAAAATAAATGATTTTCTTAGGAAACAAATATGAAAAAATATTTTCACATCTTATTTCTTCTCATTTGTTCATTTCTTTCTTTCACATTCCTTCTATAGCCATTCTCTTTTTCATTGCAAAAAAAGTGGGTGAAACTAACATATTACAAGCTTATAAATTTTTAGGATGATACAAATTTTATAACTGAATTCATGATGCCTAAGTCAAAATTTCAATTTTCTTATGTAATTAAAACAAAAAAAAATAATTATTAAATTTATGCAATTAATTAAAAAAATTAAAATTGAAAAAGAAGTACTAAGAAATTTTAAATTCTTTAACGTTTCAATTATTTCACAAAAGGTTTTTTAAACTTTTATTATTAAATAATTTTATAACCCCACAACAGTTTTCTAAATAGAAATTACCAAAGAGTTATTTACCAAAAACCTTTTTAGTTATTCTGACAACAATTTTACAAATTTGTTGCCAAACAATTTTGGTTCCTGAAAAATGCTTTATGTTCACTACACTTTTGGCCCACAGCAAAGCTGACCTACATCAATGCCAAACAGAGCATTAATATATAGTATGCATACAAAACTCCAAATAATATCAAAAGACACCAAATACAACATGAAGATGCAACTTACCACCCCCCCCCCCCCCCCCCCCCACCCACCCACCCACCCACCCACCCACAAAAAGAAAAAAAAAAGGTATTCTGTAACCAAAATGCCTTGAAGGTGGTGACTATATTCAAAACTTGCTTCGAGAAATTTCAGTTAACAACCCCATTATTTGGCATTATCAATTAACCCACATTTACTTTGTTTCTCATTAATGAGACCCTCTTTCCAAGTTTTTGAAGAAAAAAAAATAACAAACCCTGTTAGGGTTTCGCCAGTTTTTGTGTGAAATGTTCAAAATATTCCAATCTAATCCCTCAAATGGCTATAGCATACACTTGATTGGTGTGACTCTCTTTATAAAAAAGTTAAAGAAAATGGAAAAATAAAAAAATCTCTTATGTCACCCTCTTATCCTTTCACTGTTAAACTTATAAAGGGAATAACTCACCATGATCCAACTCATTGCCCCTCCACCTCCACCTCCACCTCCACCTTCATCACCTTAGCCTCATTGCTAATTTGCTGGTCCACCATCTCCCCATTTGCAACCGACTCTATTTTTCTCTCACGCACATACATACACGCAAATACACACAGATATACACACACCAAGCATTTTATTATATTCCATTCAATTTCAATATAAAATTAAATGCAAAATTTGATTTTAGTTGTGAAAACTTAACTTTATTGATTTTGTTATAAAATCCAACTGGGTTATAGTTCGAATTTGAATTTAAGTTTGTTAGAAAAAATTGGTTAAACCTGAGTGCACCAAATGAACCTTCTGAGAATGGCTCTGGAGTTGATCTGCAACAAGAAGAAAGTGAGAAGTGGCTCGAGGCGTGGGTTGCACTTTCTTTAAGAAGGTATTTGGTCGATTCTGGAGACGAATCGTTGATCACCAAACACTTCGCCCAGGATACAAGGAGCTTCTGTTTACAGTGCTGCCTATGCTCCAATAGCAACACGTACCAACTTGTACCACAAAAAACTAAGGCAAAAACCGCTCAAAAATTAGATTTGGAGAAGAGAATGACTTATTATTTTTCTGTATTTTTCTTCCCAAAAATGATTCCTTCTTATAACTTGTAACCAGGGAGAAATAAATCTGTATGCATTTAATAAAAAAAAGGCTGCATAATGAAGATCATTTAATTTTTGAAATGGCTATAACATAAAGCCTATTTAACTTTTGAAACAGTCATATTATTAATTGGAGAAAAAAAATAAAATGTTTTGAAATTTGACAGTTCAAAATATTCAAAAAAGAATTCTGCTTTTTTTTCTTCCATATATATATTATGTGGAATGTAGGAATTAAACCCCCAACCTCTTGTGAACTCAAAACTTTAACCGTTGGGCCATAAGACAATGTTGTCAACAAGAGGAGTGTTTTGAATGTATACTCGATTCCAACAATCCCCCACTTATATATTTAAAACACTAATTTGAAAAGAAGCAGTTTTTTTTTCTTTCTTCAAAAGTATAGAACCATACATAAGTAAGGTATCCGAAAACTTGAAACTTACATAGTGGACAATCCCCAAAATGCAAGAATAATGAGTGATCTTAAGTCTTGAACTCATTGCCCGTTTTTACATAGTAAAGGAAAACCACACGTGATTCTACTAAGTGCAAGTTCTAAATACCAGCACATTCCGGCCTTGTGCTTTTACCAGTATAGGTGAATGTTTTTAGAGAATTAGCCCCATTCTCAAAGAAGCGGCCACACTTCAAAATCACCCCGGTGATTCTATCAAGAGGGCTCTTCTAGCTAGGCACTCCTCTCATTCAGAGGTATAGAGCTCATTAAGAGCCAAACTCATCCTTACTAACGCTACAAGACATCATGCACATACACATCAGGATGGACTAAAGAGTGGTAAACTCCTAGGTTGCATGATTCCAATCACAGTATGGCTTATTTTTCCCATTGAACCTATGTCTTGAGATCTCCAGCCATATAGGTTCGGTTCCCACCAATTGTGATCCTAAATGGGCTTCAGTCCCATCCTTATCGATGTGTTCCAAACTTTGTCTCGAGAAAATCCTTTCGTCAAAGGATCTGCAGGTTACTTTCTGAACTCTTAAAAAGAGTGAGAGAATTGAGAGAAACTTATGAATATCATTCTTACCGTAATTAATGAAATTTTTATTATCATCCTCATATAAGCAGATGGTTTAGAGAATCACTACAAAACCATAATGTTATCAAATTAAATATTACTAAAGCTAAAAAATGCATGCAATGAAAAGATGTCGCAAATTCAACTAATTTATGTTAACACGAATATTATAACATTATTAATATTCAGTAAATAGGTTATACATTATAAACCAAACATTATAGCACATGTTAGGATAAAGATGATAAACTAAGAAAATCATATAAAAATAATTTTATGAATATTGTTTACTTAAAAACCTAATTCTAAGTTCGGAGATAAGGGTGGGTTTGGAAAGAGACGTGAGATTTTGTGAGATTGAGAAAGTGAGAGGAGAAGAGACTATGTTTGAGGGATTGAGGTTTTTATTTTATTTTGGTTTTTTTTAATAAAATCGTGCATAGTACACGTGTTCGTTAAATAGGAATCCCTATTTTTTCTCTCCTTTCTCTATTTCAAAATATAGAAAGGAGAGAGGGGATAGACTCTCTCCTATTATATTATATCTTAAGCTAATATGACTACCCCCTCCCTCATTTCTCTATTTTGAAATAGAGAAGATGAGCAAAAGTAGGAGTTCAAACTTATCTTACCACAAGCAGACTACACCTTCAACTTAATAAAACGAAATTAAAAAAAAAAATATACAAAACACAAAAAAGTCTTCCTCTCCTCAAATCCCCCCAACCCATCCTCACCCAAAACCCACCCGTCGCCATTCGCTGTTTGCAAATCCGTCCCAATCCAAACCGTCACCGTTCGCCATCCACCAGTCTACCCAAATACAAGTCGTCCACGTTCGCCTATCCTTGCCATCATCCCTAGCCCAAACTCAACTATAATCGTTCACTGTTCGCCAGTCCGCCCAAATCCAAGCAGTAGCAGTACGCCATACCCCAAATCCTCGCCGAGATTAAGGTATTCAGGAAGTTGTAAGATCCTCTATTATTTTGGATTATATATTTATTATTTTTTAGAATATTGAAAATAAGTTGTAACATCCACTCTTATTTTGGATTGTATATATAGTATAATTATTTGCTAAAGAGATTAAAATATTTGATGAATCTAAGAGTAATGTTTAAAGATCCTTTGGTTCCTCTCCAATATTGGGAAGGGAAGGGAGGGGAATAGAGGGGTGCAAAATTCCTCCTGAGCCAATTTTGGCTCCCCTCTAATATTGGAAAAATTTAGAGGGGAGGGAAAGTGGGTCTAATTTTTTTAAGTGATCGGACTAAATTGCACTTTTTAGATATAAATCCCTAATCTAAACCTAAAAAGTAGATCCTCTCTCTCCCCGACTCTCTTTCTCCCACTCGCCCTTTCTCTTTCTCCCACTCCTGTTGACCTTCTTCACTTTGAGTTCAGCCTTGCCCCTAAGGTCATCCTTAGCGTGATTATCAGGGTCGATGTCCTGGTTAATAATCCAAACTTAACTCTGTTTCAATACAACAAGTCGGTATCTGTTATCTACTATCGTAATGTTTGTGTTGGTGAGGCTCTTGTACCTGAAGGCCTCATAGGTCAGCATGCCACTAAAGATATAAGAGCACCAGTGGGATTTCTTTTGAGCAAGCTGATATCTCATCCAAATTTTTTTGATGATGTAACAGATGGGGTTTTGAAGATGGTTGTGATATCGAAAACTGAGGGGCAGACAGTTATCTTAGGGTTTGTTAAATTGCATGCGACGATTTTTGTTCAGTGTTATGTCAGTGTTTCTGTTTGGGAAGCATCTATTAGTTCCAAATGTGTTTCAAACAATTCTTGTTAATTTTTCCTCTCCATAGTAATTTTTCCAATCCAATTCTTGTTAAGCATTTTTATTGGGACTAATTGTATCTGCTTATAGTCATGCATGTATTATTTTGCTAAGTTAGGTTAACAAGAAGTACAATAAAGAATACTAAGTTAGAATTAGAAACAGTAATGCATAGGCTCTCCTAAAATATGAAAGGGTATAAAAGTAATTTAATTATAAAATCCCTCCCCTCCCCTTGTGAACCAAACAAGAAGATAATTATTTTCCCTCCCCTCCCATTTCTTTCACTCCACGAACCAAACAGAAAATATGATTAAAATCTCTCCCCTCTCTTTACCTCCCCTCCCCTCCCTTCCATTAAAATCCCTCCCCTCCCCTCCCCTCCCCTCCCCTCCTCTCCTTTGAACCAAACAGATCATTAATGGTTTCAAAGAATATGACCGAAATAGATAAAAATATAATTATTTGGGGTTTTCCAGACAAGAGTAGCACATGTTATTAAATAAGATAAACTGAAGAAAAAGAGATACAGTGCATATCATCATTGTATTGTTTAAATTCCATATAATTTTATGAGTCGGTTAAAAGTATTTTAGTCTGTGCAATTTGCACAGGGTAACACTAGTTAGTATAAGATATAGATATAATACAAAATAGTAATCTGATATACATAAGAATATACCTATATATCCAACAATCTTCCCCTATATTCTCAATATATATAAAATATAATAGATTATCAAACCAGTACAACATAAAGCACACTGTCATCAATAGCAATATTTAATAAAGACATTTATCACCAAAGATATAGTTCATAACTAAGGACTAAATTACACTACAACACAGAACGCCAATTCTGACTTTTTTTAGGGCTATCCCAGCGTTTATAAACGCCGGGATTGACCGTAGCGGTGTTTATAGGAACGCCACCAGATTCACCACAGTAGCGAGTGTCAGAACAGACATGGGACATGTCCTGGCATTTTTTATAAATGCCGCTATAGACCTATCTATCCCGGCGTTTTAATTAAAAAAATGCCGGTATAGAGCATTTATTCAAAAAAATGAAAAAGTCGTCTGTCCTAACGTTTTTGGTCTAAAATGCCGAGATAGGTTGTTTCGTTTTTATAAAAAAAAACCAACCTATCCCGGCGTTTTAATCCAAAAATGACGGGATAGGCAAAAAATTTATTTTTTTTAAAAAAAAGAAAAAATGAAATAACAAAATGGCTGACTATTGAAGCATACCACAACATAGAACTAGGTTATATCTATGATATATACTTCATATCAGATTCGCTGATGGTTAAATACAATTCCCTAACCAATTTTATCAATGCAACGAGATAAAAACGTCAGGATAGAAACGCCGGTATAGACTCTTTTTCTTGTAGTGTCAATTATAAAATGTGAATAGTTCAATAATGACTAAGCCAAAATAATGAAATAGTTCCAAGACCATATCCAAACTAAATAGTTCACAATGACTAAACCAACATGGAAAAAAACCCTTTCAGAATCTCAAATTCAACTGAAACACAAATGACAAGTTTTCATGTTTATTATTGGAATAATGAGATGATTCTAAATAAATTATGAGAATATATAGCACAATAAAAGTTGGAATGATATTATATATTAACAATATTCATACGAAACCTTTCAAATTAACAAAAACACATCAACTGCTAAAAACTCTTTTAAAAGACTAAAAGCTGTTTGGGTTAAAAATCAAGTGTTCGCCAGTTTTTTTTCAAAAAATTTGTTTGAGTCAAAGCGATTTTCAAAACCTTCATATTCTCTCCAAAATTTCACTGTTCCAATTTAAGGCTTCAAGCATCTAAAAAAATCTCTTTTTCGAAGGGAAGTCTCAGGTTCGAGACCATGCTACATCATGATCTTACTCAAAAAATAAATAAAAAATAAAAAATAAAAAAAATTTGAAAAAAAAATCATATTTGAAACCCAAAACACCAAAATTTCAAAATAAATGATTTTCTTAGGAAAAAAATATGAAAAAATATTTTTGCATCTTATTTTATTCTCATTTGTTCATTTCTTCCGTTCACATTCCTTCCACGGCCATTCTCTTTCTCGTTGCAAAAAAAAAGTGGGTGAAACTAACATCTTACAAGCTTATAAAGTTTTAGGATGATCCAAATTTTATAACTGAATTCATGATGCCTAAGTCAAAATTTCAATTTTCTTATGTAATTAAAACATAAAAAAATTAATTATTAAATTTATGCAATTAATTAAAAAATTAAAATTAAAAAAGAAGTACTAAGAAAATTTAAATTCTTTAACGTTTCAATTATTTCACAAAAGTTTTTTTAAACTTTTATTATTAAATAATTTTATATCCCCACAACAGTTTTCTAAATAGAAATTACTAAAGAGTTATTTATCAAAAACATTTTTAGTTATTCTGACAACAATTTTACAAATTTGTTGCCAAACAATTTTGGTTCCTGAAAAATGCTTTATGTTCACTGCACTTTTGGCCCACAGCAAAGCTGACCTACATCAATGCCAAACAGAGCTTTAATATATAGTCTGCCTACAAAACTCCAAATAATATCAAAAGACACACCAAATACAACATGAAGACTCATACGATTCTTAGTTCCTAACTCATGATTCTTAATAAAGATTTCATGTACACACAATGAGAATATCAAAAGATTGTGCATGACAACTAGGGCTGCAATCGAGCCAAGCTGAACCGAATACCTTCAGGCTCGAGCTCGGCTCGTTTACTAAACGAGTTCAATTTTGAGCTCGAGCTCGGCACGAGCTCGGTTCGAGCCGAGCTTTGACCGAGCTTTGACCATATTCGAGCCGAATAGCTCGCGAGCTTAGCCTAAAAAAAAATCAAGCTCGAGCTCTGCTCGTTTACGAAACGAGCTCGGTTTTGAGCTCGAGCTCGGTTCGAGCTAAGCTTTGACTGAGTTTTGACCGAGCTAGAGCCGAATAGCTCGCAAATAGGTGGATTCGTTTGCTTCCCTAATGACAACCTCATGCATTCCAAGTTCCAACTAACTACCATCCATCACTTGATTATGAATCAAATATTCTAAATTATATTTTCAATATCCGTTCTTAATTTTCACGATCAACCGGCCGACCCGGAGAGTGAAGACACTGATGAATACTAATATACAAACGACCCACCTAACCCCAAGGCCAACATGCCCAAAGCATCTATAAGCGGATCCAACCCATAGAGTAACCGACCCGAACCCTAACCATCCCGGCCCATAAGTACTGTTGACTAACAAAAGGGCAGCTAATTCCATCACTCCAACTCTTATGAATACCCTATCATAACCATCTCATAACCTCCCTGCCCTAAGGTACATGTCATCCTACATCACCCATCCTATACCTAACCGACAACCCGACTCATACAAACCGGATCGCATCAAGTCGACAATAAATCTAGACCTTTTCCGTAATGTAATTTCATAACAACGAAGAAATAAGATGGGAATCTGTTCTCTCACCATCTCAAATCAACTTTAAGATCCAATGAGAATTACTTTTTGCAATATTAGGGTCTCTTGACTTTTGAGTAATATAATTAAGTTGAGGAAGCAAATCTGACAAATTACCCATCAAAATCAATGGGTTTGGATATGTTTTCTCAGTCTGAAAGCATATTCGGGTGTTTGCTCAATCATAAAGCATAGTAAATGAGAAGAAAATAATTTTGTTCCATTTTTTTCTTATTAAAAAAAACAATTCTTCCTTTATTATTACCCCTATACCTTGGCTAATATTACATGTAGCCCACATATTTTTCATTTTGCCTTAACATAATGTAAATGCATTTACTCAGAAGATCAAAACCGTTGGTCACCGATCAAACAAACATGAGTAAATCAAGAAAGAAGATAATCAGCATAGATGTAGATAGTTAGAGTGTACCATAGCAAATTCCAATTAACAAACTACTGAAATTGCAAGTATTGATGTAGTTCACTAGTAAGGATTTTCACTTGTTGCTGCTTATTTTGGTGTGGGAGCAAACAGATAGTGAGTTATAGTTGATGGAAACTACAAAAAACCTGACCTTTCATTTTCGCCGTGAAATGCGGTTGGAGCTCCTAAGATTGAATCTGGATCATTGATTGAACACCGTGATTTAGATCCGACGGTTGCTGATGCGACCGATAGAACTGCAAAAAGCCTGAAACACCAGGGGTTGGCCCCGGCGACAAACCCTCTGACGCTCAAGTCAGAACCAGAGATAGAAAGAGAGTTTTAGAGAGAAACTGTTGATTACCTTCTGACTGAAGACGAAGGGGGGTATTTATAGGCCTGAGAAACATATCAAGAGATCGAAATGAATCCATTGGATAGATATGAATTCCTTATCTCCTGTTTGAATCTCCTCCTCAAGGGATAAGTTCTCTTATTTGGGGATAAGAGATTTGACTAACATCATTGATGGACTGAGTCTTTCTTAGTGGGCCTAGTCTGTTACTTTTTATGGGCTTGAAACAAGTTCATGTCTTGTAGAGGAGCATGGGGAAGGCCCGGGCCTGTTAAAAGTACCCGCTATGGTTAATCTCCCTGTAGAAGCTTTGAGATATGTGCTGGAACCATACAGCCCTGATTTGCTGCAATTTTTACAATTATCATAAGCCTCTCACTCCCGGAATGCAATTTTTTGTAACACCCTAGAATTTTAAATAATGATTTTGGAATTAATAAATAAATTAAAGTAAATTTTGGTGATTTAATAAACTTTTTTATGAAATTTAACTTTTTGCACGTGCAAAATACGTGCAAATATTTCGTGGAAACACAAAGTCAAGAATATTTAATTGGAGGACCTAATATTTGTTAGTGAATAATAATTGCAAATTTTTTGGATTTTATAAATCACTATTTGTATTTTTTGTAATATTTCTAAATGAAGGGGGTCGTTTTGCCAAAGTGCCACTTGGAGGCAAAAATTTTCAAAAGTCGATTTTCGTGGCCTGCAATTGTGGCCGGCCAGATCTGGAGAGATTTGGGGGATATGAATCCTACCTCATTTGGTTTATCTAACTACCTAATATAATGGATCTATATATGTAAAAATAATTCTTAAAAGAGTATTTTATAAAATCTATATACTGCAGCCGTCCTCCCTTGTGGCAAAACTCATACTTCATTTCTCTCATAATCGATTTATGAAGTTGTTGTTTAAATTATTCGGTCACAAGGATTTATCTCATAATAGATCTATTTCAAATTTCATAATCCATAAGATCTCAACATGCCATCTATTCAATTAATCATCTCATTTCACAACATATAATCAATTCATCACATGAAAAAACAACAACTAAAAGAAATTACCACTAACCTCAAAGAAGATTAACTTGAAGAAAATAAAAGAGTTAAGGAAGCCTTCTCCTCCTTCTTTTGTAAAGCTTCGAGATCCAATCTTCCAGTTCACAAAATATTGAAGAGAAATGAAGTATGAGTTTTGCCACAAGGGAGGACGGCTGCAGTATATAGATCCGTATAGAAATCACTTGGTAATGGTTACTTATCTTCCACAAGCTTTCAAGTCTTTATTTTTCAAAAAGAGAACAAAAGTTTCAAAGCATAAAAATTCTCTAAGTCTTGGTTCTCTGAAAATCACTCTAGTATAACATCGAATTCGCTTTATACTGATTTCAGAAGTTGGCCTATTAGCCACTATACAAAATCACAAATCACAAACAAGGCTATAGGTTATTGTAACTCTTTTTGTTGTTGTTTTCACTCTAGGGTTGTGAGAGTGGTCATCTCGGTTGGAGAGTAGGGCTCTTGGTTGTAGAGTCAGTTTTTCACTCTAGGGTATAGAGTGGGTTTGCTCTCTCTAGTGGTGAGAGGGGTCTACAGATTTGACATAGTTGTTATCAAACGCCGTATGGTATTCTTGTACTTTTTCAAGAATAGTGGAAAATCTCAAGTGGGTTGCTTGGGGACTGGATGTAGGTCGGAAGGACCGAACTAGGATACATCGTTGTGTTCTATGTGGTTGACTCTCTCTGTGGTTGTATTTTCTTCACTTGCAATCTCAATTTTGTTATGTTTTAGTTCAAAAACTTGTCTGGCAAGTCGACTGGTTTTCGCTATAAATCGACTGGCCAGACTCGTAACTCTCAGTAAAATACTCTTCTAATATGACGCTTCAGTCGACTGGATATATCTTTTCAGTCGACTTAACAGAACTAAAAGTTCAATTTCTTAATTAATTTTTATACAACACTATTCACCCCCTCTAGTGTTATTTTCCTTGCCTACAGGATCCGACACTTGGTATCAGAGCTTGGTTGAGTGCAATGGCAACTACTTCTAATGCAAGCCAATACCATGAAGGCCAATCCACACAAAGGCCACCCCTATTCGATGGAACCAATTACAACTATTAGAAGTGTAGAATGAAGATCTACCTTCAATCCATCAACTATGAGATTTGGAACATGACGAAGATAGAGTACACCGCTCCTACAATTCCTTATGCACAATAGAACGATGAAATGAAGGGCAACACAATGACAATGCAAAGGCGATGACTGCTCTATTATGTGCTCTTACCAAAGAGGAGTTTAATCGTGTATCTAATGCAACAACGGCGTATCAAATTTGGCACACACTCGAGGTAACTCATGAAGGTACTAATAAAGTTAAAGAATCTAAGATATCTGTTCTTATTCACAGTTTCGAGATGTTCCGCATGAAGGAGAACGAGAATGTGTCAGATATGATCACACGGTTCACGGATATTACAAATTCTCTTGTGGCTCTTGGAAAGACGTACACTCAAGCCGAAATGGTGAGGAACGTTCTTCATGCCTTAACCCCCGAATGGGAGAAGAAAACCACCGCCATAGAAGAGGCCAACGATTTAACACAACTCTCTCTTGAGAATCTTGTGAAAAATCTTATGGCATATGAAGTTCGACTTGAAGAACGTAAGAATGATCTAGAACCTCAAAAATCAAAGAAAAAGACACTCGCTTTCAAGGCCATGTCGGACTCCGAAGTTGAAGAAGAAGATGAAGAAGAAATAGCCATGTTCACTAGAAAGTTTAAGAAGTTTCTAAGGAAAGTTAAATTTAATTGCAAACTTAAAAATACTAATGAACTTCCCACTTGTTTCAAGTGTAACAAAACAGGTCATATGAAGAAGGATTGCCCATTAGAAAATACGAAATCCAAAGAAAAGGCTCCTCACTTCAAGAAGGACAAGTACACAAAGAACAAGTACATGAAAAACAAGAAGGCATATCAAGCAACTTAGGACGATAGCGACTCTTCATCGGAAGAAGAGAATGAAGAGACAAATGAAGTTGCGAATGTATGCTTCATGGCTACACTGTAACGCCCCGAATCCCAAATACACTGAATTCGAGATGTTCTACAGGATCTTTTCACTTTCTTTAGTACAATTTTACAGGGAAATTTAAACTTTTCATCTTACATCAGAGTTTACATCAATATTACACTTTTCTTTTGCACAGCGGAAGTAAAATACAACAATTAAATAAATGTACAACAACATGGTACAATCTTTAAGCATCCATTCCTCTTTAACATGTCATTTACCTGCATATAAGACTGTGGGTACGTCAGTTTATTCAACCGACGATCATTATACACGGCCATCCTCTCTATGCCGGAAATAGTATAACTCAACTTTCCATATTTAACAAACACAAACTTGTCACATTCAAACTAAAGGGACTACCCTATTGATGTCGTGTTGTGATTGTGCACTTAATCCTTAATGCATTTATTTATGTTACATGACACTAATGCGTACTTGTTCGGATTCTATGCATCCCATACTACATAGGTCCGAGGGCAAGCCCTTATTCGTTCTTCATCTTTCTAGGGTTCAATCCCCCGTTATGACTTAGTCTACTACTGTAACTACGGTAGTGCCTTAGATGTCCTATGATCTATGAGCCCATGTTCAGGCAGCCTGGAGGGGAATCTCACGCACTGACACGACGCATCGAGCAGGCAACCTATGGACAATTCAGCCTCCGCCATGGAACAATGGCACCACCCATAGCCACTCGAACATCCCACGAGCGTCGCCACCGGGACGATAATTCTGGAGTAGCGCCCACGCCATGTCTTGACGTATCAAGCAGGCAGCCTGTGGATCGCTCTCACACCGCTATCCGATGGCCCCCATACTCGTGTTTTTCTTCTACTTTCATCACGTCTCCACTATGTGCTAATCCTTAGTTTTATTAAAAATCATGAACAAAATTTAATCTCTAGAGTTAGCCTCTCCACTAACCAGACTTATTCATTCATTTCAACATGACCAACCTTGGTCTAATTTCATTTCATTTCATTTCTTAATGCCGGGGGAGACTTAGCTACTCTATTTCAAATTTTTATTTCACAATCTTCAACTCATAAATTTCCCATGTTGAGTTCTCATACTCACATGTATATTCAATTCATGATTCCTAATTTGTTCACAAGTCCATAATTGTACATAAATTTCATGCACTCAATCAATTATCACAACGAATCAAATTTCACTTTATTAACAAATGTGCATACTTCATTTTGTTCCACAAATGAGAAATAAATTGCATCAAGTCACACAACCAAGTTTCTTTTTGCCAAATCACTTTCTAATACATCATTATTATTTATTCTTATAAGCTATATTTTTTTCACAAATACATAATCTAGAACCATGGTTCTAATTATGTCTTTTGTTCACAAACCATAGTGTATTTCATTCAAATAGTGCCCAAATCACTCTTATAAAATTCCTTACATTTTTATGAGAATAACCATATTTTTTTCACAATTTTTGGACATCTAGAAACCCCAAAAAAATATTTTTTTATATATGCCGAAGGTAGGAATCGAACCCAGGCACACGGGAAACAAGGCCAAGAGCACCCGCCGCTAGGCCGAACTGTGCTAGCATTATAAAGGGGGCGAAATTAATATATATTGCTTCGGGTCGAAATTTATATGCTTTCAAAAAATGTGTGAAAAAATGTTGCGGACACAGGGATTCGAACCGATCGACCCAGAGAAGCCAACCGCACACAGTGACCGCCTGAGCTACAAGCTCAGGTTGTCACATTACAAAATTAAAACCCATATGAATCATTTTACTACTGTTGTTAAAACATCTCGATGTTCAATTTAATCTTGGTTCATATTGCCTTTGTAAAAAATTACTGGAAAATTCCTGATTAAATCCCCTTCACATGATTTTCATATCAGCAAGTATAAAATAATTTTTGCACTAATAAAATATATCTTTCACACAAATCAATGAATTATTCATTAAAACTACTATATTTTTCATTTTCGACATTGGTTAACAATTAGTCTTCAAATCTTTTCCATCCAAATTTCTTATACTAATTTTCTGATATTAATCTAATCTTTCATTCAACATACAAATCTAATTCCTTTGAATTTGTCCAACCCCAAAATAATTCAAAAAGGTCTCTTCACAAATTAGCACTAATAAGGTATTAATTTCTTTTACATACAATTAGTGATGGCAATAAATGTATTTTCTTTAAATCAACATATACTTCTAGTTCAATCATGTACATCACAAAATATATAGCCACTTATCAATTATCATGCTCACACATCAAACATTCAAGAAAGTTACTCTTTCAAAAAGCGTGCTCTTTCTTAATCAATTTCATGCTTCAATTTTTCAATTAAACTAACATCCTCATTAGTATTCTCAAGCATCAATACTAGAATCATTCATTTATTCTAATAAGCATGGAGAATTTTACCCACAACTTAATTAACAATGTAATCACATGCAAATTGTTCATTAACATACCAATCAATTTGTGAACTAACTTTCCATTAAAATGTATTCTTACTAACATTTTCCATGAATCATTTCTAATTAGAAACAAAGATAATCAACCCACTTTGTAGTCACATTCTTATTGCACACAATCACACATAATTCGCATATCAATAATTCAATCAACTAGAGATCATTTATTCAATTTAAAGGCGCATTCTTATTAATCATTTTCATGCAATCTTTGCTAATGAAATCTAGCATATATTCCTATATTAGAAATAAGGAAAATTCCACCCACCTTGTAGGGAGAGAAAACAACACAAAAGCAAACAAGGTCCTTGCGAATGAATGCACCTCCTCCTAGACGATGCGCGCACAAGCTCCACAATCACCACCACCGAATGCTTCTCCTTGTGATGGCCGGCCTCTCCTCCAAGCAAAATGCAAGCAATCCCACACAACTCTCACTCTTTTTTAACTCACACTATTACTAAAATAAGACTATAGTTTGGAAAGATATAATTGCATATGAATACTAGCCATGGGGGGGGGGGGGGGGGGTATTTATACTAGAAATCAAATAGGATGGATGGCTAGGATTAACTAGTTGGTTGTAGGATGGAAGGCCAAGATTAGAGTAGGAGTTATAAAAACTACCCACACCCACATAACCACCTCCATGAACACCATGACCATTTTCAAAACTCCCTCCAAAAGATGCAAACCGGCCATGGAAAAGTGTGCATTGCACGTGTACGTGTAGTGCACGTGCATGCAATTAGGCCTAAAAATTGTACATTTTAATTTTGTATAAAAATAAAATAGTTATAAAATAGTCTTCTACATGACAAGTTTAATTAAAAAAAATAGTTTAGTTCATGGGCTTTATTTTGGGCCAAAATAGTTTTTAAAAAAAATAAAATAAATAATTTACATTTTGGGCTTTTTAAGAAAAAGGTCTTTTAATTAAATTAAAATAAGGCTTTCTATTTGTTTAAAGAAAGGCTTTTGTATAAAATAATTTGAGAACTCATATTTAAATATTTATACACATCATAATAAAATAATCATAAGATTCAATTCAACCAAAATATTGCACGTGCACACTACGTGAAAAATAATATAATTTTTCATTAATGAAAAATTAGGGCATTACATACACAAAACGAAGTAAGTGACAACTTTGATTCAAATGATTTATTATATGCTTTTAATGAGATTTTTCAAGAACTTAAGAAAGAGAAAACTAGAGTTAAAAACTTAGAGAAAGTAAATCAAACACTTTCTCAAGAGAATCTTGACTTAAATGTTGAAGTCAAGTCTATAAATTCTCGACTTTCTAATTTGGATATAGATCTTGTATCTCTTAAAAAGAATTATGAAGAGATGTCCAATAATGTATCTAAATTTAACAAAGGAAAGGAGAATTTAAATGAAGTTCTCCAAATCAAGTTCAAACTAATAAGAGATTTGGACTTGGTTTTCAAAAGTCTCTTGAAAAACATCATGTCTCTAAGAAAACTAGTAGTAATAAGTATGAATCTATCTCCAGTGTTAAGAATAAATTATATAAATTTTTTGAAAAACCACAAACTGTTGTTTTCTATGAAAAGAGTAGTTCTGTAGTTCAGATCAGTCGACTGAACCTAAATTTCAGTCGCCTGTCCAGAGGTTCTGAGTCTTATTCAAAGAAACGGAAACCTCAGATAAGTCGACCTATTTCACCTCCCAGTCGACTGGCTTCTAGTAACAGTCGACTGAAAGGTTCGATAAAGTCGACTGGACAGAGCAAAAACATTTGGGTTCCAGTCAACCTGAGTCTAAAAGATTGAATTACTTATATAAATTCATATGTTCTTAATGTATGTAATTCTGTAGATTATATCCGTGCTTTTGGTAGAAAATCAAACTCACTTTTGGTTTGGTTTTCCAAAAACTAATCCCTTTTGGACCCAATGAAAAGAGTTCCATATTCACAATGATTTTTTTTATAGGTACCTAAAAGAGAACGTTGGATACTTGACAGCGGATGCTCCAAGCATATGACTGGTCATGCTAACATTCTTTCTTCCTTACAAGAGATTGATGGAGGAGCAGTTACATTCGGTGACAACAACAAAGGGAAGGTTATTGGTATAGGCATGGTCGATAAGAACACTACCCCTACTATAGAAGAAATTTTTATAGCTAGTGGGTTAAAACATAATCTGTTAAGTATTAGCCAATTGTGTGATAAGGGATACAAAATTATTTTTGAAAAAGATGCATGTTTAATTTATGATTCTACCATGCAAAATGTAATTTTTCAAGTCTTTAGGAAAAATAATATTTATGAGTTATGTTTAAAATCAAATGATTTTTCGAATGATTTTTTGCTTAGTAGCTTCTAACAATGATTCTTGGCTTTGGCATAAGAGATTTGGCCATGTAAATATGAAAAATATTGCTAAATTATCTAAGTACAACCTAATTAAAGGACTGCCAAGACTATCTTATAAAAAGGATAAGTTATGTGATGCATGTCAACTAGGTAAACAAGTCAAATCTACTCTTAAGACAAAAGAAATGATTTCTGCTAGTAGGCCTCTCAAATTAATCCATATGGATTTATTTGGTCCTACTAGAGTCGCTTCTTTAAATAAAAGTAGGTATGTATTTATTTTAGTAGATGATTTTTCAAGATTCACTTGAGTTTTCTTTTTAAAACATAAGAATGAAGCCTTTGAAGTATTTAAAAAATTTTGTAAACGGATTCAAAATAAAAAATCTCTAACCATAGTCACTATTAGAAGTGATCATGGTGGAGAATTTGATAATGAAATGTTTTCAAAATATTACAACAAGAATGGTATAACACATTCATTTTCATTTCCTGGAGCTTCACTACCAAATGAAGTGGTGGAAAGAAAGAATAGGACTTTGCAAGAGTGTGCACGTACTATGCTTGTTGAATGTAATTTACCTAAGTACTTCTGGGCTGAAGCTGTTTCAACAGCGTGTTATGTTTTAAATAGAATTTTGATTAGGTCTAAGCTTAAGAAAACATGTTATGAACTATTTTTTGATAGAATTCCTAAAGTATCTCACTTTAAAGTATTTGGTTGCAAGTGTTTCATTTTAAACACTAAAGATAATTTAGATAAGTTTGATCCTAGATCTAATGAAGATATCTTCATTGGATACTCAAATAGGAGTAAGACATAGAATTTTCAATAAGTCAACTTTGACTATTGAAGAATCTATGCATGTTTCGTTTGATGAATCTCTGCCTTCATCTACTTTTATTGAAGATGATGAAAATGTTTCATCGCCTTTAAATAACATTATTAAATTACTAGAACAAACTACCCTAGCAGATAAGTTGACTGATAAGGAAGTCAAGTCGACTGATGTGAATCAGTCGGCTGATGGACTAGTTAAGTTGACTGGTCTTGTTGTGATGACTCAAACTTTACCAAAATCATTTGTTGATGTTAAAGATCATCCTCATGACTTAATAATTGGTGATATCTCACGTGGTATTCAAACAAGATCTCATGTTAACATGATTTCTCATACGGCTTTCTTGTCGAATTTTGAACCGAAGAATATACAAGAAGCTTGTGAGAATGAATTTTGGATGAATGCCATGCAAGATGAATTAAACCAATTTATAAGAAAGATGTATGTGATTTAGTTCCATGACCCTTGATCATACTATAATTGGTACCAAATGGGTATTCAAAAATAAGTTAGATGAATTAGGACAAGTCATTAGGAACAAGGCTAGATTAGTTGCTCAAGGATATAATCAAGAAGAAGGCATAGATTTTGATGAAACATATGTTCCTGTTGCTAGACTAGAATCAGTTAGAATCTTATTCTCTTTTACATGTTTTATGAATTTTACACTTTTCCAAATGGATGTTAAAAATACTTTTCTTAATGGTTTTATTAAGGAAGATGTTTATGTTAAGCAACCACTCGGTTTCGAACATGAACAATTTCCAAACCACATTTTTAAATTGAAAAAGGCTTTATATGGTCTTAAACAAGCACCTCGTGCTTGGTATGATCGGTTAAAGACTTCTCTATTAGAAACTGGTTTTGAAATAGGTAAAGTAGATACTACATTGTTTATTAGAAAAATAGAGATCGGTATCATAATCATACAAATATATGTATATGAAATAATTTTTGGATCTACTAATAGAAATCTCAGTCAAGAGTTTGCTAATACCATGAAAATGAGTTTTAGATGAGTCACATGGGTGAACTCAATTATTTCCTTGGGCTACAAATAAAGCAGTCACATAATGGTATATTTATTAATCAAGAAAAATATGCTAAGGAATTACTCAAACGGTTTGACATGAATGACACTAGTAGTAAGACCACACCTATGGCTACTACTACTACACTTGACAAAGATGAATTAGGTAAGAGTGTCGATCAAAAACTCTATCGAGGGATGATTGACTCATTCTTATATATAACTGCAAGCAGACTAGACATTATGTTTAGTGTATGTTTGTGTGCTAGGTATCAGTCAAGTCTTAAAGAGTCTCACTTAAAAGTTGTAAAACGCATTTTAAGATACATTAAAGGCACATCTGAGTATGGTTTATTCTATCCACGCACCGATAATTTTCAACTTTTGTCGTATAGTGATGCAGATTTTGCTGGTAGTAAAACTGACTGTAAAAGTACTAGCAGTTCTTGTCACTTTTTTGGACATTCACTAGTATCTTGGTGCAGTAAAAAGCAAAATTCAGTATCCCTATCACTACAAAAGCTGAATATATTACTGCAAGTTTGGCTTGTGCCCAAATTTTGTGGATGAAACAAACCCTACTAGATTATGATATTTCATTTTCAAAACCTGCTATAATGTGTGATAATACCAGTGCCATTAATTTATCTAAAAATCCGATTCAACACTCATGTACGAAACACTTTGGTATTATACATCATTTTCTGCGTGATCATGTTTTAAAGGGAGATATATCTTTGGATTTTATTTCTACTGATAAACAAGTAGCAAATATCTTTACCAAACCACTTAAGGAAGACACTTTTACCAACTTTAGAAGTGAACTAGGAATTTACTGTTTTAATGACATTTCTTGAAAATATATTTTTCTTAAGTCGACTTAAACGTCTTTTTCAGTTGACTTATAAAATATTTTCATTGTTCTTATTATTGCTGAATCTTGTGTTCTGAACAGTCGACTGTATAAGTAACCAGTCGACTGACAGAAAGTTTTTAGTTGATGTATTTTATTTTTTTTTATTGTAATTTTTCATTATGTTTTATGTATTTCACTTTTATGCAGTATTTGAAACCATGCACTCCAATTTCCTTTGTATAACTTTGTTATGGTTTTGCAGTGTGTTTATTCTTTCTACCATGCTTTCCATTATATTATTGTTTCTTTCCTCGTTTTTTTTTTATGACAAAGGGGGAGAAAAGGTTTTTATTTGTGGATATTTCTAACATGTGCATGTTGTACATTAGTTAGGGTGGACATTTTTAATTATTATTATTATTGTAAGCTATTGTGTTGTTATCATCAAAAAGTGGGAGAATGTTGATTCTTGGTTTTGATGACTACAACATAATGCAAAGTTGTGCTACCACCTATATATATATTGCAAGATGTATCAAAGACAAATACCATGGTGCAATACACAAAGACAAAGTTGATCCAATGAAGCTTTCAAAAGAATCGATCAAACTACAAAGACCTAAGTTCAAGTCACATTTGATTAAGCAAGCTTCAAGATATAAAGACAATGGCTCAAGCTCAAGTCAAAGACTCAAGTTCAAGACAAGACTCAAGTGCTTCAAATGTTTTGTATTAAGTGTCTTATAACAATTGTAATTTTTATTCTTTGAGTCTTAGAATATTGTAATAGCCATGTCACACACACACTCACACATATCTTTTAATAATTGAGTGTTTTAAAAAAGTTAAAAGGTCGGAACAAGCTTGAATAAGATCATCTGTTGAGTACCAGCCGACCATTATTCGGAACCAGTCGACTGTCTTAGTACGAAACTGTCTGAACTCATACAAGCTGTGACCAGTAGACTCATTATGGCAACCCAGTCGACTGTTCAAGCCGTTTCGACAGTTTTTTGTTTTTAAAACTTGTTTTTCAAATTCAAAACCTTCCGTTGGTTGACAGTTGGTGCAACTGTTTTTCAACGTCCAGTGATTCTAACTCTATAAATAGAGTGTAGAAATCACTTGGTAAAGGTTACTTGTCTTCAACAAGCTTTCAAGTCTTTATTTTTCAAAAAGAGTTCAAAGCATAAAAATTCTCTAAGTCTTGGTTCTCTGAAAATCACTCTAGTATAACATCGAATTCGTTTTAGACTGATTTCAGAAGTTGACGTATTAGCCACTATACAAAATCACAAATCACAAATAAGGCTATAGGTTATTGTAACTCTTTTTGTTGCTGTTTTCACTCTCGGGTTGTGAGAGTGGTCCTCTCGGTTGGAGAATAGGGCTCTTGGTTGTAGAATCGGTTTTTCACTACAGGGTGTAGAGTGGGTTTGCTATCTCTAATGGTGAGAGAGGTCTACGAGTTTGACATAGTTGTTATCAAACGCCGTAGGGTATTATTGTACCTTTTCAAGAATAGTGGAAAATCTCAAGTGGGTTGCTTGGGGACTGGATGTAGGTCGGGAGGACCGAACCAGGCTACATCGCTGTGTTCTCTGTGGTTGTATTTTCTTCACTTGCAATCTCAATTTTGTTAAGTTTTAGTTCAAAAACTTGTCTGGCAAGTCGACTGGTTTCCGCTATAAGTCGACTGGTTAGACTCGTAACTCTCAGTAAAATACTCTTCTAATCTGACGCTTCAGTCGACTGGATATCTCTTTTCAGTCGACTTAACAGAACTAAAAGTTCAATTTCGTAATTAATTTTTATACAATACTATTCACCCCCCCCATCTAGTGTTATTTGCCTTGCCTACAGGATCCAACAGACCTGTTGCCGCTAAATTTGGTGTGGGGGCAAACAGATGAATTTGTGGATTCTTAGGGAAACTGAATAGTAAACCTGTATACCTGTTCCGTCGGGCTTCGATCTTCGATCCCGCCGTGGACCTGCAAAAAGTGCGAGACACCGGGGTTGTTCCCGGCGACGCACCCTCCGACGCTCAAGTCAGTAATCTAGGAAGACTATGAATGAGCGTAGAAACTGGTGAAAGATTGATTACCTTTTAATGGAGATGGATGGGGGGTATTTATAAGCGTCTTAGGGAACAGATTAGGAATGTAGTCCCCGTGGTCTGATAAGGAATATTCTCCTTGTAAACAGATTAGTAATGTAATCTCATAGGGTATATTCCCCGTAGTCAGATAAGGAATTTAATCCCCAAATCCCAGTGAAAAGATAGACGTATATCAGGGCCGTTGATCAAGATTGATCAGGGACTCTGATTCTATCTTGCTGGATTGGGTGCGCAGCGGGTTAGAACCCGCACCCTCTTATTGGTGGATCCATTCGTGGGTTATTGGGTCCTTGGAGAGAAGACCCAATATCCATTTTGGGCCCTTTTGTAGGCGAAATCACCTTTTTACCACCAGGCCTCAAGATTCGTACTCGATTTGGACGGTTCCGATTAACCCCCATTTTTAGCCATATCACGAGCCCCCCACTCCTAAAGGCTAAATTTGTTCGGCCTTTGAGGAGTAGTTTGACTGTTTTAAGGGCTAGCGGAGTTGTGTCGGAGTTCAAATGTAGGGTTTTGAATCTTGAAGGGGTAGCGAGGTGACTTTCCAGGTGGGTTGAGCTCCGAGTTACTCACGAGCTCTGATGGTCATATGGTACTCTTGCAGGGATATCCTCTTTGCCTTCGCGAAGCGTCAATTCGTCGTTCGGGGGTCATATACATCTGCGTCACACCTTAGACTCTCCCTAGGGCTCGCTGGCTAGGAGGCCGAGGTCCATATACAGTTTGGCAAGTTTTTTCGAAGCGGAAAGTCGGTTCGGCGCAGCTGCGAGCACTAGGAAGGAGTCTGGCGATCTGCCGAACTTGGTTTTTACCCCGCAACAAGGTCGGTGTCACGAACGCTCGGCAGTGAGTGCCGAACTTGTTTTTTAGCCCGTAACAAGGTCGGTGTCACGAACGCTCGGCAGTGAGTGCCGAACATACTTTTTACCCCGTAACAAGGTCGGTGTCACGAACGCTCGGCAGTGAGTGCCGAACTTATTTTTTAGCCCGTAACAAGGTCGGTATCACGAACGATCGGCAGTGAGTGCCGAACTTGATTTTTACCCCGTAACAAGGTCGGTGTCACGAACGCTCGGCAGTGAGTGCCGAACTTGTTTTTTTAGCACGTAACAAGGTCGGTGTCACGAACGCTCGGCAGTGAGTGCCGAACTTGATTTTTACCCCGTAACAAGGTCGGTGTCACGAACGCTCGGCAGTGAGTGCCGAACTTGTTTTTTAGCCCGTGACAAGGTCGGTGTCACGAATGCTCGGCAGTGAGTGTCGAACTTGATTTTTAGCCCGTAACAAGGTCGGTGTCACGAACGCTCGGCAGTGAGTGCCGAACTTGATTTTTACCCCGTAACAAGGTCGGTGTCGCGAACGCTCGGCAGTGAGTGCCGAACTTGTTTTTTAGCCCGTAACAAGGTTGGTGTCCCGAATGCTCGGCAGTGAGTGCCGAACTTGCTTTTTACCCCGTAACAAGGTCGGTGTCACGAACGCTCGGCAGTGAGTGCCGAACTTGTTTTTTAGCCCGTAACAAGGTCGGTGTCACGAACGATCGGCAGTGAGTGCCGAACTTGTTTTTACCCCGTAACAAGGTCGGTGTCACGAACGCTCGGCAGTGAGTGCCGAACTTGTTTTTTAGCCCGTAACAAGGTCGGTGTCACGAACGCTCGGCAGTGAGTGCCGAACTTGATTTTTACCCCGTAACAAGGTCGGTGTCACGAACTCTCGGCAGTGAGTGCCGAACTTGTTTTTTAGCCCGTAACAAGGTCGGTGTCACGAACGCTCGGCAGTGAGTGCCGAACTTGATTTTTAGCCCGTAACAAGGTCGGTGTCACGAACGCTCGGCAGTGAGTGCCGAACTTGATTTTTAGCCCGTAACAAGGTCGGTGTCACGAACGCTCGGCAGTGAGTGCCAAACTTGATTTTTACCCCGTAACAAGGTCGGTGTCACGAACGCTCGGCAGTGAGTGCCGAACTTGTTTTTTAGCCCGTAACAAGGTTGGTGTCACGAACGATCGGCAATGAGTGCCGAACTTGATTTTTACCTCGTAACAAGGTCGGTGTCACGAACGCTCGGCAGTGAGTGCCGAACTTGATTTTTACCCCGTAACAAGGTCGGTGTCACGAACGCTCTGCAGTGAGTGCCGAACTTGCCTTTTACCCCGTAACAAGGTCGGTGTCACGAACGCTCGGCAGTGAGTGCCGAACTTGCTTTTTACCCCATAACAAGGTCGGTGTCACGAACGCTCGGCAGTGAGTACCGAACTTGCTTTTTACCCCGTAACAAGGTCGGTGTCACGAATGCTCGGCAGTGAGTGTCGAACTTGTTTTTTAGCCCGTAACAAGGTCGGTGTCACAAACGCTCGGCAGTGAGTGCCGAACTTGTTTTTTAGCCCGTAACAAGGTCGGTGTCACGAACGCTCGGCAGTGAGTGCCGAACTTGATTTTTACCCCGTAACAAGGTCGGTGTCACGAACGCTCGGCAGTGAGTGCCGAACTTAATTTTTACCCCGTAACAAGGTCGGTGTCACGAACGCTCGGCAGTGAGTGCCGAACTTGTTTTTTAGCCCGTAACAAGGTCGGTGTCACGAACGCTCGGCAGTGAGTGCCGAACTTGATTTTTACCCCGTAACAAGGTCGGTGTCACGAACGCTCGGCAGTGAGTGCCGAACTTGTTTTTTAGCCCGTAACAAGGTCGGTGTCACGAACGCTCGGCAGTGAGTGCCGAACTTGATTTTTAGCCCGTAACAAGGTCGGTGTCACGAACGCTCGGCAGTGAGTGTCGAACTTGATTTTTACCCCGTAACAAGATCGGTGTCACGAACGCCCGGCAGTGAGTGCCGAACTTGTTTTTTAGCCCGTAACAAGGTCGGTGTCACGAACGCTCGGCAGTGAGTGCCGAACTTGATTTTTACCCCGTAACAAGGTCGGTGTCACGAACGCTCGGCAGTGAGTGTCAAACTTGATTTTTACCCCGTAACAAGGTCGGTGTCACGAACGCTCGGCAGTGAGTGCCGAACTTGTTTTTTAGCCCGTAACAAGGTCGGTGTCACGAACGCTCGGCAGTGAGTGCCGAACTTGATTTTTACCCCGTAACAAGGTCGGTGTCACGAACGCTCGGCAGTGAGTGCCGAACTTGTTTTTTAGCCCGTAACAAGGTCGGTGTCACGAACGCTCGGCAGTGAGTGCCGAACTTGATTTTTAGCCCGTAACAAGGTCGGTGTCACGAACGCTCGGCAGTGAGTGTCGAACTTGATTTTTACCCCGTAATAAGGTCGGTGTCACGAACGCCCGGCAGTGAGTGCCGAACTTGTTTTTTAGCCCGTAACAAGGTCGGTGTCACGAACGCTCGGCAGTGAGTGCCGAACTTGTTTTTTAGCCCGTAACAAGGTCGGTGTCACGAACGCTCGGCAGTGAGTGCCGAACTTGATTTTTAGCCCGTAACAAGGTCGGTGTCACGAACGCTCGGCAGTGAGTGTCGAACTTGATTTTTACCCCGTAACAAGGTCGGTGTCACGAACGCCCGGCAGTGAGTGCCGAACTTGTTTTTTAGCCCGTAACAAGGTCGGTGTCACGAACGCTCGGCAGTGAGTGCCGAACTTGTTTTTTAGCCCGTAACAAGGTCGGTGTCACGAACGCTCGGTAGTAAGTGCCGAACTTGATTTTTAGCCCGTAACAAGGTCGGTGTCACGAACGCTCGGCAGTGAGTGTCGAACTTGATTTTTACCCCGTAACAAGGTCGGTGTCACGAACGCTCGGCAGTGAGTGCCGAACTTCTGGACTTGTCGTTTTTAGGGGTTTGTTTTTTCTGTGCGCCATTTGAACTTCTGGTGGTTCTGACAGCTCTGACAGCTCTGACAACCCTGACAGATGGGACGTTCATTAATTGCAGTGACCCCTGGGCTTCTATCAGACGGGATGCGCATTAAATTCAACTCATGATTTGGCGTGGTTAGCGAGGCAACGATTGGGGTCGCTTCGTCGTTTGGTTTAAATGGGCCGGTCGTACGAGCCCATTAACCTCGTTTGGAGCGCCCCTCTCTATAAATCCTCACCCCCCCTCTCATTTCTCATTTCTCCTCCCATTTGCTCAGATGTTTTCTTGTGTTTCAGGCGAGTTTTTCCGGTATCGGCGTTTGACTCAGGTGAAGTTTTCCGGCAGCTAATTCTCTTAAGGTAATTTATCATCAATTATGTCTGTAGCTTCTGTTTCCGACGAAGTCTCTTGGTCCGAGCCCTCCCTTGAAGACGTCGAGGACTCGACTCCGACCCCGACCAAAGGCACGGTGTTCGGCAAGGATTCGATCGTCGTGGATCCGAAGAGGATGGGGGAGTTCGGACAACTGCCAGGACCGTTGACGGGACTACACAGAGTCAGGCAGCTCCCGGAGGATCAGGCCGAGCGAATCGTCCACGGGAGGGGGAGGTCCTTCGAGGAGAATGCTGCGAGGGAGACGACGGAGGCGGATGATGCGGCGTCGATCCTGCGCGAGGAGGAACTAGTAGTGATCCGGGATTCTTTTTTCATCCCGGAGGAGTACGAAATCATGTTGCCGGGCCCCGGAGTTAGGGCCAACTCACCGCTGCCAGTGACCATGTGTTGCTGGCCGGTCGACGCCTTTATCGCCGGTGCTCGGCTACCTCTCCACGCATTCGCAATTGCCGTGGTGAGTTGGTTCGGGGTCAGCCCCATCCAGCTCATGCCGAACGCGTGGCGAGTGATTAATGGTTTCGTTCTCCACTGCCAGGCCGCAGGGATCGAGCCGCAGCTGAACATGCTTCGGACGCTATACCGGCTCCATCAAAGGAATAAGTCGGAGTACCGGTATTATTTGACTCCGAGGCACGGCGGCAGGCTCGTCATCTGCCCTGACTCTATTAAGCACTGGCGAGAGAAGTGGTTCGTCGTGCGGAGTCGAGAGGCCTGGCCGATCCCCTCTAATTGGGCAGAAGGGGTGCCGAAGAGGGCGACGGTGATGCCGAAGCTCTCAGCAGAAGAAGAAAAGGCAGTCCGGATCCTCCTTGACCGGCCGAAGTATGATTGGAGGGAGCTGACGGAGGACGTCCTCTACAAGGGAGGGCTCTGCCGTGTAGATCCCAGTACGCGGCTCTCGTCAAGTTCTTTTTATCCGTACTTACTGCCTTGTTGTTTTTTATGTGCTAACCAACTTTTCTCTTTTGATGCAGAATCCATGGACTACGACGCAGTCTTGGCGCTTAGGGCAGGGCTTGCGAGCAAGGCGTCGAAGAAGCGCAAGAGGGTCGCGTCGAAGCTGCCTTCGACCTCGAAGGTGCCGAGATTGCGGCTCCTGTCGAGGGGGTGGAGATCCTCGACGACCCGGTCGTCACCGTGGTGGGGACTTCGGCTCCCGCACCTGTGGGGGAGTTCCCCATTGCCGCCGCCCTCGCCATGCCGACACCGCCGCTGACCGTGGCAGGCGAGGAGCTCCTGACGGAGGAGCACAAGCGGATCCATATTCCGGACTGGCAAGTTCGGAAGCACGATGGGTTCCTTGGGAACTCCTTGGCGAGCATGCAGGCCATCAAGCATCTCCCACCCCGAAGGACCGAGCCGCCATGGAGGCGGGGAGGGAGGGCGACGACGTGATCGAGATCGCTCGTTCGGCAGTATCGGTAAGCTTTTTTTTTCGTTTGTCGTATTTCTTGAATCACAAATTTTTTTTTTTTTTTCCAACTCTTTTAGCTCTTCTTTGCTGCAGATCATCGTCCACTTCGGCCATCTCACCGAGAGGCTGACAGCTCTGGAGAAAGAGCTGAAGCAGGAGTCCGACCAAGCTCGGAACGAAAAGGCTCGGATGTCGAACGAGCTCGACAAGCTCCGAGTCGAGCATGATGGTCGGTCGGCGAGGATCCAGCATCTCGAGGCCGAGGTGAAGAGGCTGGAGGACGAGCTCCTTTCGCAGAAGGAGGGGTCAGCCAAGCGGTTGGCCGAGGTCGAGGCGGCGCAGGCGGCAGCCGTGAAGGCAGCGGAGGGCGCGACCCTGGAGAAGGCCCAAGGGTACCTTGCGCAGAACATGGCGAAGGCCTTCGCTGCCGCCCTCGAGCGGGTGTCGGAAGCGTACCCCGGGGTGGACGTCTCCGGGTGGCGGCTCTTCCCCGGACACGTCGAGGGCTTCGACCCCGAGTCCGAAGGGGAAGAAGAAGAGGAGGAGGGTGACGCCGATGCCGACGCCGGGGTTACTGACGAGGTCCCCAGCACCGCAATTACTCCGCTGGCGGCGGCGTCTCCTTCGGCGAAGTCAACCCCTACTCCACCTCATCGCCCGGGGAAAGAGGTCGAGCCTTGAATCCGTCTTTTGTTTTCGTTTTTTGTCTTTCTTTTCGAACTCTGTGTCACGCCCCGCTTCCCGGAATACGGAAACACAGGCACGAACTGAGGCCCAGCGAATGATATAAGTACGCCAACTCATATCATTCATAAGCTGTACCAGTCTTAACACAACAATATAAGAAATATGAATCACAACCACGCAGAAACATAATAATCACATAAACGAGAATGAAATTCAATAACCAATTCTGGAATGTAAGAACTTACCAAAATAACTCGATAGACTTCTGCTCCAATTGTAGAAGATCTGCTCATCAATGTCTCCTAGAAATTCTCTTTGTGCACAAGTACTTGATTATCTAAAAAGAAATAATAAATTGTCCTTAGAGCAAGTACGGACAGCAAGTAGTGACAAGCAGAGAGTAAAGGAGTACGGTTACATGAAGGAATATGAATCAAGATCAAATTGCAAGGACAATAATGGTACTAATAAACAACGGTCTTAAATAAATGTATATATGTCAATTTATGTCTATTAGAGTGTCATTTCTCCTATCTAGTGCACGTACTACTGCATCCCATACTACAGATTCGGTGCACGCAAAACAGTGTACGTTTGAGACATAGTGGTGGGGTCTACAGAGCGTGTACTTGGTTTCAATAACAATCATTTACCATTTTCATTCATTCATTCACATTCATTACTTCTCCTTCCATTTCAATACCATTCCAATATAGGCCCTCGAGTACATTTTCTGAGATTTCCCACTACTAGGTCAACCCTTATAAACCCCGGCTTGTTTAGTATTTTATTATTAAATCATTCATGTCCATGTAAATGTGTATATAATAATGTCAAGGAAACGGTACGAATGCAGCAACATGATGCATAGCACAATAATAAACATGAAGTAGCAATCCTAAAACAACAATTCTCTCTATATTGTTTTAACTAATTCCAATTATAACTGGGTCGAAACCTCAGTACAATGCAGACAGTGCAGCAGTAACTTATAAAAAAAACATCACACATACGTTCATTAAAATGCCAATTAATGTGCTACTACAAATTATGGAACCCATTACAATGTCATATAACGATTAGACTGTCATTTTCTGTGTACAATCCACTTTATGAAGTCATTAATCCAATCACGATTGTCTCATTCAATCAATGTATACAATTACCATTCATTTCTTTTGTACACAATTCTGTTCATTTTATTCATTTCGATTATATCTATACGGGCTTAGGTTTGAGTCAATGGACAATTTTAGGAGGTCAAGAGTATGTCGGGTTAGCTCGTGTAAACCCTCGATACTCCTAACGATAAGGGACACAAGGCAATTTAAGATGATTAAAATGGAACTACTTGCAGGAGATCAATTAAGCTTGAACTAGAAAATTAAAAGAGTTCAAGTGGACTTGCCTGTTAGTTGACGACGACGAAATTGAACAAGAATAACGGGATCAGCATCCCGGGCAATAGAACACATGCGAGGTATTTGGTAGCCACGCCAAAATCAGCAACTCCAATTAGCAACAGCAACAACTCCAAAAGCAAACTCCAAGATATTGGTCAACTCCTTCACAATATCCAAGGCAGCAAACACTCCACTCCAACTCCAACACAACAGGATCCAATAAAAATTTACCCAATCTACTCCGCCAACACCAAACACCAACAATCCCCAATACAGTCAATCAAGAACCTCCAAACCCTTTCTTCACTTCATAACATCAACTCCAATACACCCAAAAACCCAACAGTAACTTCAATACCAATATAATAAGATTTCCCAAACCCAATACAACAGCAACTCCTAATACCCCTGTTTCCTTCTTCTTCTTCACCTTTTCTTCTTCGCCTCAAATAACACCCAGAGAGAGAGAGAACACGGCGGGAGAAGAGGCTGCGACTACGGTGAGCGACTGGGCAATGGTTACCGCGACTAGAGGTCGCGACGCTAGCAGCGCGTCGTCGGAGAAGTCGTAGGCGACTGGCGGAGTTCGGGGATGCAGGCGGAGGTGGCGGTGGGCTCGGGCGACGGCAGCGGGATGCGGCGAATGAGCTGCGAACGGCGGGAAGAGTGAGGACGGCGGTGCGAAGCTCCGGCAGTGGAGGAAGGGCGGACGCGACGGAGAAGGCGACGCTGGCGGCTGTTGACGAGCTCGAGGGGACAGCGGAGGGGGCGATTGCGGGAGCGGTGCTGATGGAGCTGTAGAGCTTCGGTAATGGCTTGAGGTGGCACATCGATGGGTTAGGTAGAGCTCGGGACAGCGGCAGGGGCTGTGCGGCGGTCTGAGGTGGTCGGCGCGAGCGACGGGCTCGACTAGAGATGCTGTGATCTTCGGCGGAGGCGCAGCGCTCAGCGTGGTGGGGGATGACGACGGTTGGCGAGGTGGGGATGAGCGGCAATAATGGCGAGGGTGGCGGTTGTCGACGAGGGAGAAGATGGAGACGATGGAGATGGATTTGTTTGTTTGTTTGGATTGTTCTGTTTGGTTTCGTTTGTTTTAACAGAGAAGAAGGGGGAGAGAGAACGGGGAGAGAGGGAGAGAGAAACGGGAGTGAGTGAGTGAGGGGTTTATTAAAATAATAAAATAATCATTATAACGGGGGTGGTTAGAGATAGTGGGGGGGGGTGTGCAGTTGAGGAGAATGTGGAGAAAATTGGAGAGATTGTATACGGGTGTGTGCATGGGTTTGTGGGTTTGGGTTTAGGTTTAGGGTAGAGTCCAATAGGGGATGGGCTTGATTTTTGGGCTTCAAATGAATACAATAAATCCAATAGGAATTGTTGGGCTTCAATTAAATAACATAACATGTATCAAAATCAATGGGTTCTAAATGAGATAAATAAAAGAAGAGAGACAAATTCTAACTTGGAATATAAATTTGGGTTTCAATAGGAGATCCAAATGATTTAAATGCATCGGAAGAGATTTATACGGAATTGAAATACAAGAATACATGGGAAACCCGTATAATCGGAAACAGGGGTTACACTCTGTAATGCCTAATAGCGGACTGGCCACCGCTACTTTTTGACATTAATGAGAAGGAAGTTTTTGCAAGTGTTGCTGTTCGGAAGTTTTTGTCTTTTGCCCCCTCTTTTGCCGAACGTTCGCTTCTTGTTTTTAGAAAAGAAATTTTTTCAAGTGTGGTGCTTCGGCAGTGTTCGACATTTTTGCTGATTGCTTCGATCTCTTTGCAGCTTATGGTGATCGCCCAAGACGTCGAACCTCTGGGCTCGGATGAAAAAACTCGAGCCGAGGTCGGCCTAGGGGCGACGAGGCTATGTCTGGCGAGGTGCCGGGAGAGACTCTACGAGGTCGAGCTCGGATTGCGCCGAGCTGAAAGCGAGAGGACCCATCTACAGCTCGTCCTCGGCCGGCGAGACATCGAGATTCGTCGTTTGGAAAGCAGGATCGCCGAGCTTATCCCCGAAGGTGAATACTTGCCAACTGATTTCAGTAATGAGATTCGGGTTCAGTGCATCCGTCATAACTTGTCCAAAATAACAGCGGAGAGAGACGACTTGCTTTCCGAGATACAGTATCTGCAGTCCGTAGAGGCGAAGCTTCGGAGCGAGGGCGAGGGGCTCACGGCCGAAGTGGCCAAGTTGACGACTGAACGGGTCCAACTGTCTGCCGAGGTCGAAGCGCTGAAGAGAGCGACGATGGATAAAAGCATCGAGGTCACCCACCTTCGGCGCCTCATTGCCAGCCGATCAGGAGTCCCGGACTCCGCCATACCCCCGCGTTTCGAAGTCAATGTCAAAGACGACTCGTTGCGGGATCGGATCTCGGAGTTGGAGGCAGAAGTGGCCCGTCTTAAGCCGCATTCAGGATCAATCAATGTTCGAAGCACGTCGTGCACTCGTGCTGAGAGCGAGCGGGGCATTACCTTTTATGAGATGACGACCCGTCAGCGGATCGGCCAACCTAGTCCGGGGGATGCGCAGAGCTCAGTGGCAATTTCGTCGAGCGGGGCGTCCGTCGGAGTAGCCACTAGAAGTGGTGCGGAGGATACGTCTCAATTCGCAGGCTTGGGGTCGCGCTCCGGAGACAAGCGTTGTCACCCTCGGGTGTCTTTGAAGCGGAACGCCCTGGCTCCAAAAAAGCGCTAAAGTGGTCGACTCCGCGAGTTGTTGTGTATTTTTTGTTTTTTGCTAAGTGTAATAAGTCGGCATTGTAACTTTTTCTTTGACGAGTTGTAATTCTGCTGTGTCCGTCTTTGTATCGCATTTGTTTCATCAATAAAAGTGTTGCGGTCGAGCCTGTGTGTTTTTACTTTCGCGACTGTTGTCTGCTGTGCCGAGGCTTATAAAGTCGGAGTAGTTCCGAATGGCAAGCTTCTTGCAGTTCGTTTAGGAACGAACTTGCGAAGTTGCATCGAACCAAGTGTTTGACTTCGGCACCACTGTTAGATTAGTTTATGGGTTGTGGGAGCATTTTCGAATGGCGAGCTACCCCTAGCTCGCTTAGGAGCGAGCTTGCGAAGTAGAGTCGAACCAAGTGTCGGACTCCGAACCATTCAACGGCTGTGGGAGCAGTTCCGAATGGCGAGCTACTTCTAGTTCGCTTAGGAGCGAACTCGCGAAGTAGAATCGAGCCAAGTGTTGGACTCCGGAGCCATTGTCAGTTTAAGGGTTGTGGGAGCAATTCCGAATGGCGAACTACCCCTAGCTCACTTAGGAGCGAACTTGCGGAGTAGAGTCGAACCAAGTGTTGGACTCCGAACCATTCAACGGCTGTGGGAGCAGTTCCGAATGGCGAGCTACTTCTAGTTCGCTTAGGAGCGAACTCGCGAGGTAGAATCGAGCCAAGTGTTGGACTCCGGAACCATTGTCAGTTTAAGGGTTGTGGGAGCAATTCCGAATGGCGAACTACCCCTAGCTCACTTAGGAGCGAACTTGCGGAGTAGAGTCGAACCAAGTGTTGGACTCCGAACCATTCAACGGCTGTGGGAGCAGTTCCGAATGGCGAGCTACTTCTAGTTCGCTTAGGAGCGAACTTGTGAAGTAGAATCGAGCCAATGTGTTGGACTCCGGAACCATTGTCAGTTTAAGGGTTGTAGGAGCAATTCCGAATGGCGAACTACCCCTAGCTCACTTAGGAGCGAACTTGTGGAGTAGAGTCGAACCAAGTGTTGGACTCCGAACCATTCAACGGCTGTGGGAGCAGTTCCGAATGGCGAGCTACTTCTAGTTCGCTTAGGAGCGAACTTGTGAAGTAGAATCGAGCTAAGTGTTGGACTCCGGAACCATTGTTAGATTAAAGAGTTAAAAGCAGAGAGATGTAATAGCAGTGAAAATATGAAAAGACTTTATTTATTAATATCTAATGATCGGCTGCTTCTAAAGTTGCTAACCGTTATTACAATGAAAAACTAAAAGGATAAATCACTACTAGTAAAAGGGAGGGAATGGTTCGACATCTCGAGTTGCTTAGAGAGGCGTAGTTGCCTTCTCTTGGTATTTCAAAAGATGGTCGGCATTCCAAGTCCTGGGAATTTCTCTGCCTTCGAGATCTTCTAGCTTGTACGCACCGGGGCGGATCACTTTTGAGATTTTGTATGGTCCCTCCCAATTCGGAGCCAGTTTGCTTTTCTGTCCGGGGAACGAGATGGCCAATTTTCGGAGGACTAGATCCCCTTCTTTGAGGTCCGTTGGGCGGACCCTTTTGTTGTATGCTAGCTCGATCCTTCTTCGGTAAGCTCGCTGGCGTATGGCCGCTCTCTCTCGGATTTCGTCTATCAGATCTAGACTTGCTCTGAGCTCTCTAGCGTTCTGCTCTTCTTCATAAGCTATCAGACGAGGAGAGGGTATCCCGACTTCTAGGGGGATGATGGCCTCGGCCCCATAGGTGAGATTAAATGGGCTCTCGCCTGTAGGGGTCCGCTTGGTGGTGCGGTGATTCCAGAGCACGTTTGGCAGCTGATCGACCCACAGTCCTTTGGAACACTTGTCTAATCTCTTCTTGATGCCTGAAAGAATCTGTCGGTTGGCGTTCTCGGCCTGGCCATTCGACTGAGGATGGGAGACGGAGGAGAATCGGTGTTGTATGGAGAGGTCCTCACATAAAGCTCGGAAGGCGGCTCCAGTGAACTGTGTCCCATTATCCGTGACTACGACTCGGGGAACGCCGAACCGGCAAATCACATTTTTCCAGAAGAATTGAACGACCCTATGCTCGGTGATTGTGGCCAGGGGCTCGGCTTCTATCCACTTTGAGAAATAGTCGACTGCTACGACTAGGAACTTTAGCTGTTCGGGGGCTGGTGGAAATGGCCCTAGTAAATCCATCCCCCACATAGCGAAGGGGATCGGACTTGATAGGGAGGCGAGCGGTGCTTGTGGAAGGCGTCGGATGTCGGAATACTTTTGACAGGAGCTGCACTGCCGAACGTGTCGTTCGGCGTCCCGTAGGAGAGTGGGCCAGTAATACCTGTAGTTCAACACTTTGCGCGCCAGGGCTCTGGAGCCAGAATGGGCCCCGCCTATGCCCTCATGAAGTTCTTGCAGGGCGTAGTCTGCTTGTCCGGGGGAGAGGCACCTTAGGTAGGGGCGACCGTCTACCTGGGTGAAGGAGCGCTTATATAGGATACCTTCGATCAATGCATAACGCTCGGCTCGGGTCCTGATTCTTCTTGCTTCCCTCGGATCTTCGGGGAGGAGTCCGTCCTTTAGGAATTCGACAAGGGGTTTCATCCAATCGTCTTCGAGGAGGACAGGCAATGTCTCCATGGAGTCGAGTGCCTCGTCCTCTATGCTCGACTTTAGGAGGACTTCTATCAAAACAGTCTGTTCGAGGCCTTGAAGGGAAGAGGAGGCTAATTTGGAAAGAGCGTCGGCCTGAGCATTTTCTTCTCTTGGGATTCTTTGGATGAGGGCCTCCTCAAATAGTGCCATGAGGCTTCTGACTTTAGCCAAGTATTTAACCATTCTATCATCGCGGGCTTCATACTCGCCGAGGACCTGATTGACGACCAACTGAGAGTCGCTGAAGATCTGTAGGCGTTGTGCCCCTGCATTTCGGGCCATTCGAAGACTGGCTATTAGCGCCTCGTATTCGGCCTCGTTGTTCGAGGCTTTGAAGTTTATACGGAGGGAGTATTGGAGGATGAAGTCATCTGGGCCTGCCAGGATGACCCCTGCCCCGCTTCCCTCGTTGCAAGAGGACCCGTCAACATAGACCGACCAGACGGGTGGTCCCTTCATTGTTTGGCTGGACTCGGGGATTGTAGTTTCAACTATGAATTCGGCCAGTGCCTGTGCCTTGATCGCTGTCCGAGGCTGATAAGTTATATCATGTTGGCTCAGCTCGATCGACCACTTCATGAGGCGACCGGAAGTCTCGGGCTTGTGAAGGACCTGTTTCAGCGGCTGGTCGGTGAGGACGACCACCGAATGGGACTGAAAGTAGGGTCGAAGCTTTCTCGCGGCCATCACCAGGGCATAGGCCATTTTCTCAATCTTCGGGTACCGGAGCTCGGCGTCCCGAAGTACTTTGTGACGTAGTAGATGGGCTTCTGAGCCCTTTCTTCTTCTCTGACTAAGACCGCACTAAGCGTCTGTTCGGAAGCTGCCAGGTAGAGGTAGAGTGGTTCGCCAGGTATAGGTTTGCTGAGAAGAGGTGGGTTGACGAGGTATGCTTTAAGCTGGTCGAATGAGTCCTGTTGCTGCTGTCCCCATTCAAATCCTTTAGCCCCCCTGAGGGCTTTGAAGAACGGGAGGCACCTCTCCCCGGACTTCGACAGAAAGCGCCCTATGGTGGCTAAGCGACCTGTCAACCTTTGAACTTCCTTGACATTTCTAGGGGGGGCCATGTCCAATATGGCCTTGATCTTTTCCGGATTTGCTTCAATTCCTCGTTGGCTAACCATGAAGCCGAGGAACTTCCCTGATGAGACGCCGAACGCACACTTGTTCGGGTTGAGTCTCATATTGTGCTTTCTTAGAACGTCGAAGGCCTCCTGAAGGTCGGCCACATGATCAACGCCTCGGATGCTCTTTACAAGCATATCGTCGACGTATACTTCCATGTTCCGACCGATTTGGGCCTGGAAAACCTTGTTGACGAGGCGTTGGTATGTCGCCCCTGCGTTCTTTAGGCCGAACGGCATGACTCTGTAGCAATAAAGGCCTTGGTCGGTCACAAAAGATGTCTTCGGGATATCCGGGGGGAACATTCTTATCTGATTGTAACCCGAGAAAGCATCCATGAAGCTGAGGAGCTCATGTCCCGAGGTTGCGTCAATCAGAGTGTCAATGCTCGGCAGAGGGAAGGGATCTTTGGGGCAGGCCTTGTTGAGGTCGGTGAAATCAATGCAAATTCTCCAAGTCCCATTGGACTTCCTTACCATTACTACGTTTGACAACCACTCAGGGTAGTTTACCTCCTGTATGAATCGGGCCTTCAACAACTTGTCTACCTCCTCTTTGATAGCGAGCTGACGCTCGGGGGCGAACTTGCGCCTCTTTTGCTGAACTGGTTTGGACCCCGGATCGACGCTCAGGCGGTGGACCAAGAGTTCTTCGGAGATACCGGGCATGTCTGCTGCGGACCATGCGAAGAGGTCTTGATTGGTTCGGATGCATTTCACAATATCTGAGTATAGGGCGGACGGGAGGGTCTTGCTTACGAAGAACTTGCGGGTCGGCTCTTGTTCAGAGAAGAGCACCTCTTCCAGTTCATCCACCGGCTCGGAGGTCGGTCTTACAGTATCTTGAGGAATTTCCAGAGTCTCTAAGGAGAGGACGGGTCCAAGGGTTGAGGTCATGTAGCACTTTCTGGCCGTCTCTTGATTGCCCCTTACTTCCCCGACCCCGGACCGGGTGGGGAACTTCATCTTAAGATGGTATGCTGAGGGGACAGCTTCCAGAGCTGCGAGGCCAGGCCGACCCAAAATGACGTTGTAGGCGGGAACATCCACCACCATGAAGTCCATTGGCTCTGTTCGGGTGGTAGGAGTTTGTCCGGCAGTTACATCGAGGGTGATCACCCCTTCAATAGTTACCGGAACCCCCGTGAACCCATGGAGAGTGTAGCCGGCAGGCTTGAGTCTGTCTCGAGAGAGCTTCAGGCCCTTAAAAGCGTCGAGGAAAAGGATGTTGACGGAGCTGCCGTTATCTACTAAGATCCTTTCTACTTTGAAATTTGCCATGTGGAGACTGATGACGAGTGCGTCACAATGTGGGGTGCGAACCCCTTCTAGATCTTCGTCTGAGAACGTGACAGGCACCCCGAGGCCTTTGGGAGGAGGAGTGGCTCGAACCGAGTTGACTTCTCTGATAAATGCTTTCCGAGAGGAGTTCGAGGAGCCCCCCATTGGACCCCCATGGATGAGGTGGAGGACTCGCTCTTCCTCAAAGTCTGGCGTCTCTTCTCGTTCCGGACGCTTGTTAGCCCCCCGAGGCGGGGGAGGAAGTTCGGCTCGGTCCTTTCTTACAAACTTCGTCAGTTGCCCCCTCTGGATAAGGGCTTCGATCTCGTTTCTCAGAGCACGACAATTGTTAGTGTCATGCCCATGGTCCCGGTGATAGCGGCACCATTTCTCTTTATCTCTTCTCTTGGCGGGGGTGTTCATCTTGGGAGCTGGAGGCAAGACCCCTTCTTTTTCGACTTCCATGAAGATGGCGGAGATGTTAGTGGTGAGGGGAGTGAACTTCTCAAATCTAGGGGGAGGTCGGCGCTGGCCGGCATTATCCTTCTGGAGTTTCTTGGCTCCTTCTTCTTCCGCCCCCTTCCTCTTAAACCCGGAGGTAGACCCTTCCCAGTTGGGTCGTTGTTCGGCCTCTTCGGCCCGGATATACTTTTCTGTGCGGAGGAGGAGGTCGGAAAAGTCTTGTGGTGGCTTCTTGGCAAGGAAGGAGCGGAGGTTGGAATTGAGGACGTTAGATTGAAACGCTACCGTAGCGACCGACTGGTCGAGGGAGGCTATAGACCGGGCTTCAGCTGTGAACCTCTTCACATAGTCTCTCAGTTTCTCCCCCTTCTTTTGGTGGAGGTGCAGTAGCGAGATGCTTGTTTTCTCAGCTCTACGGCTGCTTACAAAATGGGTGACGAAGAGGGTTTCGAACTGCTCGAAGGAGAATATTGAGGAAGGGGTGAGGCGAGAGTACCATTCTCGAGCTGGTCCTTTGAGAGTTGCGGGGAAGGTTTTGCAGAGGAGGGCATCGGAAGCTTGATGGAGGAGCATCAAAGTCTTAAAGCTTTCGATGTGGTCAACTGAATCGGTCTCCCCGATGTAAGTCTCAAATTGGGGAGGTTTGAAGCCGAACGGGACAGGTGCATCCACTATGGTTCGGGAGAAAGGGGGCCGGCTAGGACGTAGGGTCCTTCCCCTAAGCTCCTCTTCTCGGTTTATCTGACCCAGGCGCCTTTCTACTTCATGAAGACGGCGGTTCATGGTGTCATCTCTCCGACGGTAATCTGCCGAGCCTCGGGACTCGTCTTCGTAAGAGGGAGAGCGAGGGCTACGGCGATGGTAACTTCGGGAACGACGAGGACTTGGGGTACGCCGGGAGTTGGTTGGTGCAGGACGAGGAGAGGGGGACCGTCGGCGAGGGCTTCGGACCGGAGGAGGGGATGGGGCCTTCGGCTCATTAGGGTTCTGACGGAGGTTGAGAGCCTGTTGTACCATTGCTTGGAATTACTGGAACTCGGCACGAGTGATTGGTGCCTCATTGTTCCTGGGCTGTTGCCGACCTGCGGGGGAGTGCCTTCTTCGGTAGTGATCGGGGGACTCTTTCCTCCCTCTTCGGGCGGGGGATCTGTGGTACCGGTGCCGAGGAGACCGCTCGCCCGGATAGTGCTGGCGGGAGGCTCCCTCTCGGGCCCGCTTTTCTTCCAGATGGCGGCGGAGATCATCCTCTTTCTGGCGATTAGGGACGGCGTTGTGGTGACCAGAGGCTCGGGGGTGATGGGAGGCCATAGAGTCCGTGGAGGCATTGTGGATGGAGACATTTTCTTGGTGAAGGGGTTGTTTCTGAGGATTAGGACCCTTCAGATCAGGAGGGGGAAGATTCTGTTGGAGTGGGTCTTCCGCGGTAGGGGGGAGTTGCCCTTGTTGCTGAGTGGGATTAGGAAGGACTTCTTGCTGCTGATCAGGGTTGGGTACTCGGTTGGACCCCCTTGACCTGACCTTGCGAGGCGGCATGGCTGGAGGAGACCTGTTCACCAGGAAGAGGGGAGGTCTTCTATTCGTTAGTTTCCCACAGACGGCGCCAATCTGTTACCGCTAAATTTGGTGTGGGGGCAAACAGATGAATTTGTGGATTCTTAGGGAAACTGAATAGTAAACCTGTATACCTGTTCCATTGGGCTTCGATCTTCGATCCCGCCGTGGACCTGCAAAAAGTGCGAGACACCGGGGTTGTTCCCGGCGACGCACCCTCCGACGCTCAAGTCAGTAATCTAGGAAGACTATGAATGAGCGTAGAAACTGGTGAAAGATTGATTACCTCTTAATGGAGATGGATGGGGGGTATTTATAGGCGTCTTAGGGAACAGATTAGGAATGTAGTCCCCGTGGTCTGATAAGGAATATTCTCCTTGTAAACAGATTAGTAATGTAATCTCATAGGGTATATTCCCCGTAGTCAGATAAGGAATTTAATCCCCAAATCCCAGTGAAAAGATAGACGTATATCAGGGCCGTTGATCAAGATTGATCAGGGACTCTGATTCTATCTTGCTGGATTGGGTGCGCAGCGGGTTAGAACCCGCACCCTCTTGTTGGTGGATCCATTCGTGGGTTATTGGGTCCTTGGAGAGAAGACCCAATATCCATTTTGGGCCCTTTTGTAGGCGAAATCACATTTTTTACCCCCGGGCCTCAAGATTCGTACTCGATTTGGACGGTTCCGATTAACCCCCATTTTTAGCCATATCAAGACCTAAATGGGGTCCGACCCAAACTCGGCCCGTTTCGTGCCCTATATTAGAGCATCCACAGTCGTGATTGCGAAAAATGCATAAATGCATATTTACATATAGTTTTTTTAATGTTTGCTGCAGTCGTCGAATGGTATTTTATAGCAATTTAAGAGAAAAAATATCAGACGGAATGTGTAGTTGCGTCGTAGGTATTTAATTATTGTTTTAATGTAAGACGGAAGTAGAAGTTGCGTCGGAAGGGAAAAAACAAAAAAATCGACAGACAGACCTTTCCACGATTTTTAAATAATTTTACGAATTTTTTAATAATTAAAAACTTTTTTTAAGTGAAATTTTTTTTGTGGGCCCCCCATTCGACGGTAACTCATATATGAACACATTTTCAATTCAATTTTTTTTTTAAAAAAAAGACGTCGGACGGATCTTCAAGATCTATCCGACGAATTAAAAAAATATTTTTTTTGTGGGACGGACTTTCAAGTTGCGTTCTTTATAATATGCATTCCTCTTATTTATACTCTAATTTATAGCAATCTACTGTTGCTATTTTGTCAAAAAATACATAAATAGCAAACGACTGCAGCTGGTCGTTGGCTATAAAATGTATTTAATGCATAAATAGCACACGACTGTTGATGCTCTTATACCCATGTAGTTTGTGTTATTATGGATAATAATTAATTTACAAATCTAAATCACATATTTAAAATAGGGGTGTCAAAAAATACCATATTACCGTACCATACCGTACCATACCATTACCATACCAAAAAATACCGAAACTTGGTAATACCGTACCAAATTTTCGGTATTGTACCATACCGATTTTTGATGGTATGGTACTGGTACAAAATTTTTATACCGTTGGTATACTGTACCGTACCGAATATATTTAATATATATTTAATCTAATTTTTATATTTTAAAACCCAGGCCCAGAATAAATTCCATGCCCAGGCCCAGTCTTTCTTTTTCATTTTTTTGATTTTTCTACCCTAACTCGTAGCCGTCTCTTGACTCTCTTCTACTCTTCTTCCCGTCCTCTTCCCTCACCTCCTACCGCAACCTCTACTCCCTCGAAAGTCGAAACCCTCCTCTTCTTTCTCTGCCACCAGCACCTCAAACACACCGACCCCATCGCCTCCATCGCCTACCTTTATCGCCCACCTCCATCGCCTCCCCTCCGTCACCATCCCCAACTGCAAACCCCTCCTCGACTACCTCCAGGTCCTCCACGGCCTCACCTCTTCCTCCCTCACCATTGACCACTTTCCCCCTCAAACCCATCCCAGTTCCATTCCTACCAATATCTCTATTCTCTACATCTTCACTGATAATCAAAATCAAATTACCCAATCACCTCTTCTACTCTTCGTCATCTTTACTGATAATCAAATTACCCAATCACCTCTTCACCGAATCAGATCTTCCTCTTCACCGAATCACCAAATCACCAAATCTGGAAGGGTAATTTATTGTGCTTAGTTCTTTGAATTTGAGCTTTCAATTTGATTGTTTCAATTACTATACTTAAACTTACATTTCGGTCTCATTTATTTGATTGTGCTTAGTTATTTCATTATTTCAATTACTGATAATCAAATTTGTGCTTTCAATTTGAGCTTTCAATTACTGATAATCAAATTTGAGCTTTCAATTTGTGCTTAGTTATTTGATTGTTTCAATTACTGATAATCAAATTTGATTGTTTCAATTTGAACAACAACATTATACTTAAACTTACATTCATCAAGATGAAAACCCAATTTATCATGCAACCCATGGTCAATCTCTAATCTCACTAAGGATACTATCATACTAGTTAGTACAACAGGGTACTGCAGCCGAATATTGAGTTTTTTTTGTTGTTCACATACAAAGTAATTACATATACTGTTAAAAGACATTCACCCATTCATACTTGTGGATAGAGAGATGTAACTCAGGTTTTTTTGGGGTCTATTACTGAGTAATCTCGCTTGATTTGGCTGAATATTGAGTTTGACTTACTAACTCGACCAACTTTGAAGTCTTTTACGTTCTCTAACCTTATCTGCTCTAGCTAACTGTAAACAACACCTAAGATATACAAGTTTGATAATTTTTTTGCACTAACTCTTATTTTTTCTAAATTTATTGTAGGTAATATGGTATCTACAGCTACTAGTATGAATAGCAGTAGTACTCCTACGGGTTCCACTTCCTCCGGTGAAGCCACACAACCCACACTTTCAAATCCAATTCCAACCACAACCCCTAACCCTGAAGTAATAGTTGCTATTGAAAGTAGTCGTAATGAAGATAGTTGCAAGCGTGCTGCGGTTGGGGCTCCTGGGAAGTCAGAGGCATGGAAACATAGCATTAAGGTTCAAAGAAAGAATAATAAAGTGGAAGTGATTCACCTTGCATATGCAATTATTGCAAAGCAGAGTTACCTTGCCATCCGATTAGAAATGGGACTTCAAGTATCTTGCATCATCTTAGGAAGGTGTGCAAAACTTCTCCACTCTACATAAAGGGCAGTGATAGTACCCAATCGGTCCTAACAAATAAGACGATGGGTGGCCAAATTGTCCCTCATACTTTTAATCAAAAGAGGCTTAAGTTAAAAGTGGTACAGTTTGTAATTAAGGATGAACAACCGTTTCGGGTTGTTGAAGGTGAAGGTTTTGTTGAGATGATGAATGAAGCCGTACCAAGATTTAAAATTCCAAATAGGAGGAAGGTTGCCACTATGATATGGGACTTATTCATACTAGAGAAGTCTAAGATATTTGATATGATACGTGATAAAAGGGTAAGTATTACAACTGATACTTGGACCTCAGTGCAAAACATAAACTATATGGTAGTTACTGCTCACTTTTTAGATAATGATTGGAAATTGCACAAACGTATCATAAATTTTACGAAGATCACTAGTCATAAGGGGGAAGACATTGGAAGGCTTTTAAAGGGATGTTTAAAGGGTTGGGGAGTACAGAAGGTCTTTACCATCACGATTGACAATGCTTCATCCAATGATGTCGCAATTGATTATATGAAAAGGAGATTTGAGGAGATGGGTACTCTCTTACTTGGTGGGAAATATATGTATTTGAGGCATGCTTGTCACAACTTGAATTTAATTGTGAAGAATGGATTGAAGGAGCTTGCCAGCTTAATTGAGGGAATTAGGAATTGTGTGAAGTACATCCACTCTTCCGGTGCTAGGTTGGATAAATTTAGAGAATTTGGAATCTTATTGGAGATGAATACGATGTCATGTGTGCCTATGGATGTCTCTACGAGGTGGAATTCAACTTATAAGATGCTTGAAAATGCTTATAAGTTTCGAAGGTGTTTTCAAGGATGGCGGAGGAAAATGTGCAATTTCGGATATATTTTCTCGAGGAAGAAAAAGATAGTCACAAAAATATGGTCAAGAGAGTAGGGCTTCCGACGGAAGGAGATTGGGATTTGGTTTTGTCGTTTGTTCACTTTCTCAAAAAGTTCTACAATTACACTCTTACACTTAGTGCATCCAAGACTCCTACGACCAACCATCTTTGGAACTCAATTGTAGAGATACAAATAGAGATTGATGCAAAAATGAGGGATATGCGCAATCCTACTTTGCAAAAGGTGGCTTCTTCAATGAAAGCAAAATTTGACAAGTATTGGGGAAGTCTTGATAACGTTAATCCTCTCATCTATCTTGGTCAAGTTCTTAATCCCTGTTTTAAGCTTCAAATGATTACAATACACCTCAAAACGCTTGGATGGGACCAAATTAAGATAGATGAGATCCACAAGGCGATTAAAAAAACTTTGTTGGACTTGTATAATGTGTACAAGGGGGATAATATGGTTGAGACATCGAAAAGAAACAATCAAGAGAATGAGGTGTTGGAGGAAGGTTGTGAAGGTAATGACGATGTGGGAAAGAGCATGCTATTGGCACTTATTAATGAAGAAGGGATCAACGCCTTACCGAGATAACCAATGAAGTGGACAAGTACCTCGCTGCTCCTTTTCAAAACCCCCTTAGTAAGGATTTTGATCTCTTGAGTTGGTGGAGAACAAATGAACTTGATTTACCAATTCTCTCAAAAATTGTAAATGACATTTTTGCGATTCCAACAACTACAGTTACGAGTGAGAGTACATTTAGTTTAGGAAGAAGAATTGTGGATCCCTTTAGAGCATTGTTGACTCCAAAAATGGTTAAAGCATTAGTGTGCATTTCAGATTGGTTAAGGGCTAATAGCTTTTGTTTCTACAAGGATCTAACAGAAGATGTGCTTGAATTCTACAAGGAATTGGAAGAAGTAGAATCAAGTAAGCCTGACATGCATCTATTTATCAAGTAATTATTTTTTTTGTAGCTCATCATTGAATATTTATTTAATACCAACAAGAAACATATTTTATTTTTCTTTAAATTTTTTTATTTAGGCTTGGGAAATGCTCAACCTACCGGTGAAAATGCCTTCTAGTTCAACATCTCAACTTATGTTCATAGAAGGTATACTATTTTGGTGTTTGATAGTTCCTACTTCTTAGTTGTATAGTGTATACTATCAGTTCTGATATATTTTGTTTTTCTTTGCAGAAATGTGATGATGATTCTTCCTGGCTCCCGTTAAATGCTATCTATTTCTTTGTTGGATGTTTTGAGTTGCTAGATGTTTTGTTGCAAAATTTTTTTGTGTTGTTATATTTCCTTCAGTTGTATGTTACTTTGTTTGATGCTCTATTTCTGGCTCTAGTTGAATGCTAAAACTCTTTGTTTTTGGAACACCATATGGCCGACAGAATTGCATCTGTTCTGAGAGAAGTTATTCAGAAATCAAAGAGTCGGATGCATTCTTCAGATGTGTTTTTGGTGTAGCTGATACGCAAGATTCAATATTTCATTTAATAGAGATCTTTCTTAACAGGATTCACTTGAAAGTTTCTGTACATAGAAATTGTAACTATGTTGGTTCATCTCGTTTGAATGCATTGCTGAGTGTTATCTGCAGGAAGATTCAACAACTACGGTGTGCATTTTTTAAACTTAAATTGGATAATAAGGTAGTATCTAACTGACTGGGTTCTCTTTTTTCCAGTATCCATTGCATTCCTTTTAATGCTAGGCCACGGTTGATTTTTAATTGATAGGAAGAAAGAGTGAAGACCTTCAAGCAAAGTCAAGATTTTCTCCTCATGTATGTATTGCTGCATTATGCTTGTTTGCCCTCTCCAAGTTGAAGTTAGTGAAGTTAATCTATTCTTGTGCTTGCTAATAATGACCAAATCTTTGTGTTTACCGTGCTTGATGATCATTACCTTTCGATGTATTTAATACTTTACAGGTACGGTAATTAAAGAAGAGCAAGTTTCTGATGGTAAGCTTTTGGTAGCTGCTAAAACTTATTTTTTGCCTTTTCGTTTGCTACCTTATGTGTTGTTTGCTGTTGAGCTGAATTAATCGTTAGTGTGGATTTCATAGAACAAAGTGGTTAATCTTGTTTGTGGTTTTGTAGCCAGAAGTGCACACTTGAGTTCCATGGTGATGGAGTGTTGATCGAAGATATCCTCCTTGCTAATATAAACACTAAGTTTATACTCTTTGGTCTCTACTTGCAATCGTATTCCTGTAATACTAATTCTTTGACTATTTGAACTATGTAAATAATATAAATTCTGTGGTTTTTTGGTTCTACGTTGCAAGGGAGCTTTTTCTTTGTAGATTAAATTATGTGATTACTGCAAGGATATCACCAACTAAATTATGTGATTACAGGCAGACCTTGTAAGACCTACTATAGGTTATCACCAATTTTCTTTGCCAATTGTCCTTCTTTAGCTTGAACAGTCTGAAATCACAAAGGAACAAGTAGAAGATCCTTGCAAATCTAGAGTACGAATTGGAGAAGAAATTACAGCCGCGGTAGCAGCAGCAGTAGTACTAGCATTAGCTGATGATGCCTTTGGCGTATCAATATCTGCTCGTCTTGTTTCTTTAAGCAAGGCAACTACATCCTTCATTGTCGGCCTGTCATTGGGCCTAGGACTGATACAGCACAGACATGGCTATTGCTTGAATCATTTCTTGCATTTGCGATTTAGGTTGGCCTCGGAGTCTTGAATCAAGGAGATCAGTTGGGTCTCGCTTGTTTGCTAAGTGATCTCGGACCCATTGAACCAAATGCATGCCTCCCGGGAGCGAAGGGTCTAGTGGATGCCTCCCTATTAGAACTTCGAGCAGGACTACCCCATAGCTGTAGACATCGCTCTTTTCTGTGATCCGTTGCATGGAAGCGTGTTCTGTTTCAAAAAAAAATTGATTAATATGGATTTTATAATTAGTAGCACACTAGATATATATAGTAAAAAGGTTTGATCATGAGTCATGACTACCTGGAACAATGTAGCCATAAGACCCTGCAATCTTGGGTGCTGATGCATTGATCTACAACTTTCCAGCAGCAGTCAAAATGGTAGCCAACCCGAAATCGGCCAGATAAGCTTCGAAACTGGCTCTACGTTGTGTTGTTGCAGATTAAAATTTTTTGGTTCTACATTGCAAGGGAGCTTTTTCTTTGTAGATTAAATTATGTGATTACTGTAAGGATATCACCAACTAAATTAATAAGAATCTTTAGTTGTGTTATTGCAGTATGTGACTTTATATATAGTTCTCCATTGCATAAAACAAATACATGGGATGCTATCATTGTAAATCTGAACAAAGTAAGCTTTTGGCTTTCTGACACACTGCACATACATAATATGGAATCTTGCTGATTTATCAATCAGTAAGATAATGGAAGATCAAAGTGTGCTTCTGGCTTGCTGGTTTATCAATCAACATGCATTCAGTAATTATCTTTTTTCCTATATGGCAACCACATTGCATTAATCTAACTTACTCTGTTTATTTGTTGCTTGTTGTTTAAGGTGGTTATCAATCGAGATCGCTTGAGACAAGAGCATCTATTGTTAAAGAGAGTTGTGATGTGCAATCTTATGAGATGTCTCCATATAGAGAGACTGACAATGAATATGGAGATGATGAGATTAGGCGTAGAAGGAAATACATTCCTCTATGGGCAAGGTGAATGATTAACTTTATCTTTAAGGAAACATGTTTTTTATTGATATCTGAGTATATTGTTGGACATATATAAAGCATATATCTGTTTATTGTGCCAGTCGGTCATGAGAAACAAAGTTTGAAATTGGTACATCCATATTTCTTGATGTCCGGTACTACCATGGTATTACCATTACCCGACCAATATTTCGGTATTACCGAACTCGGCAGTACCAAAATTTTGGCACGGTAATGGTAGATAAATTTGTGTACCAAGTATTCCGGTACGGTAGACGGTAGAGTAATTTTTGTACGGTACGGTACGGTATACTACCCTAATTCAAAACTACATTGTATACTAACATCAAAAAAACTACATTGTATATCAACTGTTCACTTAAAATAAAATTAAAAAGTACGGGATACAACAAAACCGTCAACCGTTCAAAATAAAGTTAAAAACGACGGGATACAACAAAACCGTCATTCCAAGTTTCTAACTATAAACTTAGTGAGAGATTACACGTTCTACATTTTGCCTTCGAAAGAATGTTGGAAAATATATTTCTCCAACGTGGGCCTCTCCCGTACATAGCACACACCCCAAATGACGTTAGGACACGACTTAATGGGTTGCCCAACCCTAAACCTCAACGACCCACCAACCAAATCCTTATATAAAACCCACAACCCAAACCAAGTTACTGGCTTCCACTCCCATCTATAAAAAAAAAAAAAAAAAAACAAATTCTCCCGCCCAAATTCCCACCATCATCTTCTTCCTCAAATCTAGGGTTTCGAATTTCCACTGCGATTCCATCAAAATCCATCAACAACGTCAACCTTGCATCCGATCGCGGCTCCTTCTTAGCTTCAACCTCCGCTCCTTCGTCGGTTCTTCTGATCTCGTTCTTTCAGCTCCAGGTACCTAGGGTCTCGACAGTTTTAGTACTATTCATAAGAAAAATGGTCGATTATGCGATGCTGATGTGTTTGATTTTGGAAATGTTGAGTCTTTTGTTAAGAATTTGGTGTTAGGATATTTTTTTGGGAATTTATTCTAAATTTTATAAATTTTGATGATATTCAGGGTTTCATATACAGTACTAGTCATATGACGAGTGGTTGATTATGTGATGTTGATGCGTTTAATTCCGGTAGTGTTATTCGTATGTTAAAAATATTGAATTTGGAATTAGTATATTTTTTTGTTGCTGTTTGGAATTTAGTAATATTTATGGTTTCAACATCATATAGGTTTCATTTTTAACACTAGTCGTGTGAAGAATGATTGATTATGTGATTTTTGATGTATGCTTAATTTTGGGAATGTAATTTTTATGTTGAAAAGCTTGGATGTAAGATTTGGCATTCGGATCTTTTTTGCATGTGGGAATTTAGTGATATTTGAATTGGTCGTTATGTGAAGTAGAATTGAAATTTTGAATAGTTTGATCTGATCTAAAGCTAAAGATAGCCTTTTATGCAAATGGTAGTTGCACGTTGCAATTTAACAATGAAAACCAAAGGTGGTCTTTGATTTTGGTAATATTGTAAAATTTCTGAATTTGATAGTGTTTTAAGAGGTCGTTTATGAGAAGTAGAATTGTAATTTTGAATAATTAGATATTAATTAAACTTAAAGATGGCCTTTTTGAACAAAATCGTAGTCGAACTTAACAAGTAAAAATGAGAAGGGAAGAATCTAATCCATCTTCATACTTTCCTTGGTCTAAATCACTTAACCTAAGATAACTCATTCCAAATTAATCCTCAAACTATTTCAGGAATCATGTACGTATCCCTTCCACGGGCTCCGACATGAGACACATACAGATGGACATGCAGTTTCACTTTTTTCTCAAAGTGCAATTTAGCATTGTTCAGGTAATGTTGCAGGACAATAGTAACCATAAGCAGTGTAGTAGCCGCAAGTACTATGTAGGTGTTTTGTAATCTAAGAAGCATAGTTATTGACATGCTAACATGTACAGAATGCAACACATGTTCTGACATGGAAAAATTTAAAAACTATGGTAAAATTGCTAGTGTCATGTTGAACTTGTCTGCTAAATACAACACTACAGCACTACCAAGTAGAAGTTTTCGTGTTTCAGAGGCTGTAGTTGATCTGTCATGCATCAGATGTTGCTGATGGTTTTAGTCAGGAATTTCAGTTAATTTATGCCTCCACCAAGAATGAATATAGATTATCATTTACTTGTGTGGAATACAAGGTGAAGTGGAGCCATTCCCTCCTCTCCCCTAAATATGGGAAGCCGTTTTTTTTTTCTTTCAACATTTTGTTTGGTAGCAATCTTTGAGCTCATGAATCTCTTTCAAATCGTCCTCTTTATTAACTGTTTACGTTGTCCAAATGTTTGTTTGTTTTTTTTCTCCGGACAAGGGCTCTCAGCTGGTCAGTATAATTCAAAATTTTAATTTTATTGTTTCATCCCTCCATCCCCCCCCCCCCCTCCCTTTTTTTTATAGAAAGCAAACTGCCATTTGTTAACATATATTAATTAATAAGTTATGAATACATAACCCAAAGATCCCAAAGGGAAACAAGTTAAGGAGGTTGAAAGGTAGATGACCAAAAGGAAGAGAAAAATTTAGCCTTTTACAATTTAGAGGAGGAACGGTAGGCTCGTTCCTCAAAAGATGCGGCAGTTCCTTTCAAACTAAATCGTTCAAAACACCACTAGAACAACACTATATGCACTCTGCCTGTGCCTTTTCTATTTGGCGGATTCTTGTAAAGGCGGAGAGAGGATCAACTCTCTGTTATGGGAGCAGAGACAGTTTATTACATTATTTTAAATCAATTATATAAAAAAATGTATCTCTTGTTATCCGGTGCATCAAAAGCTATTAGAAGGAATATGTCAGGTAAGTGAAGAACAAAAATTGAAAATTAAACATATACTGAATGGAGGAATTTTCTGCAACTTAG